>JAXQQM020061116.1:0-48940 GCA_034641835.2 Pinus albicaulis
TATTGATGTCTTTTCTTCAATGGATTTGACACACCATATGTATGCATTGATGATGAAGTAACTTTGATTATCTTGATCTACATGGATAACTCATTGTTGGTGTTGTTTGCTCATGGGTATCACTACATTATTGAGCTCTTTGGATTGATGATGGGGATGATCATGGCTAATTGCTTCATGTGATCCTATTCTTCTTCAGAAGAGGTTGGCTAAGTAGTTGATCATTGTTTTGCCAACACGAATGGTGCATTTTCTTGTTTGTGTAAGCAATTCTCCATGAATTTAGGTTCTTACATTGTTTCATTGGTGATTGGCATGTCTTCTTGCTAAATTTGTTTTGGTTATGAGAAAGTTGTGGGTAATTTCAAGACCCTCTTAGTTGCTTCTTTGAGTTTAGGTGCATGTTCCCTAGACTCCTTCCTTTCCTGGTCACATACTGCAACTGGTTAGGCATGAACACCTCTTGGGCAGTGTATCAAGAACTGGTGGTCACGTACTATGGAGCATGTATAACTGTCACGGTCAACCATATGCGGGCATATGGGGTCCCTGAAGAGTTTCTCCTTTGAGTTTAGGTGCATGTTCCCTGAAGTGATTAGATTTCACTAAAGGATTAGATGGGATAGAGCTTGTTTGGTTATTTAATCTTTGCCTCTTTCATTAAAATTTCCTTTGTTGATAGATCCCTCACAGTTAATGATAGTTTGTGATTGAATGGTAGCGAAAGGTTGAATTGAGAAACTGTCATCTCTGTTGAATAATATTTAAGCCTTATTGCCTAACTATGTATGTGCTATTGACATTCTCCGAAGAATTACTCTTCTGAATTATGAACTCTGTCTGTAATTGAAAGAAGAACAATTGTTGTGTTAAATCTCCAGTGGCCCTCTCTGTCTATGGTTGAACGCAATTCTATGTGATTAATGTGAATGTGTAAACTTGGTATATAACCCCTGAAAGAGGCTGAGAGTGAGTTGTAGTGGTTCTCAGTCCAAGTGAGGATATTAAACCTTTGTATAAGGTGTTGATTTCTATGTGCTCAAACAAACTTCATAGGAGTGAAACCCTGTTCTGCTTTGGTTTCCCAAAGAGCTTTGAAACCCTGTCGAAGGCGGAAAACCCTAGGCGTTGAAGAATTTAACGTGTTCTATTGTGATTTGAATGATATCATTGAGGCTTGACCTAGAGTTAATGGGGCGGAGGTTATACAAAGAAATGTGCTAACCATAGTAGAAGTCTGGTTGAGTACTATTCAAAACCCGGGAGTGGTTTTGCGAAACCAAAACAGCCCTCATCACACAGCTTTTGGCCGAAGGCGAAACCATTAAAAAAAAATGCAATCCTATTACATGATGCCACGTCGTTGGGGTAATACCATCCTCATCACATTTTTTTGAAGTGTTAAAGTCAGGCGTGCAAAAAAACGCGATATTGTTGTGCGTCGTCCGATCTCGAGGTCAAGAGATCTGACGAATATCGTGCGTTCAATTGCACGGAGGTTAACTTAAGTTATGAACCATTGACTCATGTTGAAAACCGCTCATTTACGAGTTTCGATGTGTGGGGCACGTAAATACAATACGTTATAAAAACGTTGTGTTAATGTTATAACCTATGGTTGAATGTTATAAGTGCTGGTGCATATGTTAAAGTCATCGAACCATTGGTTTAATGATACGTGATAAGGTCGGAATACGAAGCAGTTGTTATGTTATGATTCAAAACTTAGAGAAAGGGGGTTAAGTAGTGAGTCGACTAATACAATTGATAAAACAAAATAAAGGAAGGGGTTCACCTATGATATAAGTGCGTGGTTAAGCTGTGAGCCTCAGGATATTTGCCTTTTTATACAGTATATAAGGGGAGGATTTCTATTATAATTCGAGTGCTTTATAAAAAGGGCCAACCTTATAACATAAGATACATATGTGGTTTATGCACGCTGGAATAATAATTTTCATTTTTTTTGAAAAAAATTTAACTTGACGTCGGTATACCAACGCTTTATAAGCGTTGGTCTTGCGACGTTCCATTTAAAAAAAAAAAAATTGTTCGTCGGTGTTGCGACACTTCTTCCTGGCATCGGTCTTGCGGCGCTCTTGCAAAGTGTCGATATTGTGACACTTCAAAAAAGCGTCGGTCTTGCAACACTCTTGAAAAGTGTTAGTATTGCGACATTTTAACAAGCGTTGGAAGAGTGATGTTCAATTACGTCGGACCCCATATCGTCGGAATTGCGACACTTCAGAAAAGCGTCGGTCTTGCGACACTTTAATAAGCGTCGGAAGAGCGACGTTCAAAACATCAGACCCCATATCATCGGAAGTGCGACAGTTTACAAACGTCGGTATTGAAAACGTCGGAAGAGCGACATTTGTTTGGAAACATCGGAAAAGGTGTCGGTATTGCGACACTTTGGCAAAGCGTCGAAATTGTGACGTTACGGCTAACCACGTTTTGTCCGACCTCGAACCGTCGCTCTTGCGACAACTATGTGTCGGACTAGCGACGAAGTGGCCGTCAGAAATTGGGCCAAATTTTCTAGTGCTTCGAATTCTTATGTCCAGTCGCCTTCTACACCAACATTTAGAGGATTAGGTGTCCAACATAGATTCTTTACCAAAAATTTAGACATAGGTGTACCCTATCTAATAGGCCCCCAAGAAAAATATGTGACTCGTCCTGAGTCACTTAGCGGGTGTGCCCTAAGTATTTTCTTTGATGCTGCTCAATTCATTATTCAGTGGTTGGATTGACTTGGTGCATTGCTTCTCAGCCTCACCAACTTAGTTTAGCAGCTTTTCGGTAGCTGGCCTTGTTGTTTTCTAAAAAAATTCTTTTTGCATCTATTGGAGTGCTTTCAACTGGATATCCATAGTCTGTGATAGCTGCATGGATTGTGCTTCCCAAGGCTACATCCGATCTAAGTCTTCACGATGAAATTATAGATAAAAAACCCGATCTAGCACAGATAGTCATAAAACATACACAATGCAATCATACAAGTAAAATACTCAGATATGTATTCAAAGTCTTCTTTTATTAGCTCATATCTTCTCAATACATCACTTCTTTCCCCACGCACACAGCTGCAACGATTTGCGCACTTAGCTATAGGCTTCCTAAGGTCTCCACGCACAAAGCTGTAGGAGCCTTCTCCTTTGCAAAAAAAAAAGAATAAAAAATTAATTCAGATCTAACATGACATCCATATGCATTCTATCAAAAAGATTGATATCCAAGAGATATCCCTAGACTCCTTATATAGTTTTTCCTTTTACAATACCATGGTCCGAAAACCATGGGTGGAGCTCAATGTATACAAAATTATCCCATTCCTTTACAAAATAATGGTCTTTGACCTACCCCAAAGCCCTTTGACTCTTAAAAATCTGCACGTAGTGCGCTCCACTTCTCAAAATAAAGATTCTTTACTAATACTTTATACATATGGGTACCCTGTCCAACACATACCCGTATGCTGCACCAAGCGAGGAGATGTAGAGAAACTCCATTTCCTCTTGGATGTATCTGTGCAGACAACTGCGATACCTAAGCACCAAATGTTTCTCTGAATCTTTGATACCCAACTTTGTGCATAGGTTATGGAACAAATTCGTCATCTCACACACATCTTGATCACTTTGTTGTTGTAGCATAGTCCATTATATGTACTTGTCCTCATAGCTCCCCACAAGGTAGTATTATTCTTTGATGGCGTCTTGGAAAGAATTCCAAGTGTGTGAGGTCAAGAAGAGGGAAGATTCCCCGTTGTCCTTTTTCAAACAGTAAGTTTCCCACTAGTCCTTGACATCAGGGGCAGATTTGAGGAGTGAAAAAGTAATATTTTCCCAATTGAAAAAATCATGAACCGAAAAAATATCCTTCTAATAGATTCAACCATATATCTACTATTTCTACATCTATTTGGCCCTAAAATATGGGAATTTCGAAGTTAACTTGTACCTTAAAAGGAGTGGCACCTCCAGAGTGGTTACCAGATGAAGATGCATTGTCAGTGGGTAGCCATCGAAGGATCTGGGAAAAGTTATCCATCATCATGTTCCTCTGTTTCTCGAGGTCTTGCTTGAGAAATATTTTGATAGGATATCCTGCTCCCTCATCTTTCTTTTCCTCCACCATGGGAGTTTGTCGAGGTTTGCGAGGCTGATCTTGCAAAGGTTCAACCAGATCGAGCCCTAACTCCTTATACCCTGATCTCGTTGGGGACATGAAAAAAATATCGAGAAAGAGAAGACCGCTCTGATACCACTGATCCATATTTATGCAAGAACACAATAAAATACAGAAATAAACATAAACGTAGAGATTCATCAAAGAATGGACATCATTTCATTAATATCAAATAAATGAAATAATCTTGCATATATAATGGAAATAAACTAGCTCGAGCGATGGTAGCTTATCTCTTAGAAGATATGTGGCTGCTACATGCCTCTGAACAGTGTTACAATGAGGCTCAAGGGACTTTTTATTATTTAACAACATGGGAAAACCATAAACAACCAAAACCCTAACCCTAGGAGATGGAACACCAAGCGTTTGTGGGCCCCGTTGGGGTTAGTTTGGCAGCAAACTTCCCAGGGTCGTAACCCTGTCATATTATCTCCATTTGGTGCATATGATATATCGTCAGAAATATCTCTTCAAGTACTACAGGATCTTCCAAGGACCTTGCCTATGGAAATGAGCCTGTTGCCACCGTTTAGGGGGGAAAAAATGCCTCGAAATTTTAGGACCTAAAAAACTACTAAAAATAGTAAATGCTGCTATAAACAAGGAAAATGATGAAAGCGACTGGAATTATAGGTGGAGCAGGTGGGTGCCCACCAATATCCAATTGGATCATTATTGTTATGAGTTTGTAGTCTAGGATTTAGTTTTCCTGTGATAGTAGACCCTCAATAAGCCTAGTTATTTATAGTACTATATATTAAGATAAATAAGTAAACCTATAAGGGGTTTTATTGTTTTTCTATGAAGTCGAATCTCAGGAATTGACAAGGTAATTTGTTGTTGTAGACTAGTAAGAACTAATTTTTAGAGCTTTGAGGTCATTTAGTAAGCTTCATCCTATGAATTTTTGGACTATAAAATCTCCTAATAATATTTTCTATTGGTTCTCCCACCTTACCTCCTTGAATCATCATCTCATCATCAAACCTTTGATGGAAACCATGAAAATACTAAGAGGGGGGAGGGACAGATGAATCGATATTGTAACAATTTACCAATTAAAAATTATTTTCACAATAAGATAGTAAAAACCACTTTCAGCAATAATCAACAATTTCAATAATCAATAGACTCATGCAAAGAATAGATAACTTCATAACTTATTCTCCATTTTATTAAGAGGGAAAGATACAGCTTGCAATTACAAATTTATGGCTATGAACAACATGAAGCTACAACTCCCTAATTTTTCCAGCTACAATCCCAACTATTCTCCAGTGCCCACTAGAAGGAGCACCAACCCCTAATATGCAAGTTACAACTTTATTTTGACACTCATTTTTGCATCTTTCATCCATTTTCATACTAGGATCAATGATTTCCTTCTCTGTATATCAATTATGCTTTATCAGGGTTTATTTTACAGTTTCTTTGATTGCTTTCATGCTTCTTTATTTTTTCCTTTGTCCTATTCATCTCAGTCTTTATTGACTATATTTGTTTTTTTGGGCTTCATCTCTAGGTCTAACTTACCTTCGCTACCTTTTATGCCACTTAAACTGAGATTTCTACTAATTTTATGCATTATGTCTCTGCATAAAATTTAACATTTCACTTGCTAATTTTATCTATAGTCAATTATGGCTTCATTTTCAAGACTAGAGTTAAACTAACAGTTCCATTTTTTCTCCCTTTAAGCCCCTTTTGTTGGGCCCTTTTCCTGTTTTCTTCCCTAGGACCAGTCTTCGCGACCATGACCTAAGCTATTAGGTGCTTATCCCCTTTTGAGCCTTATCTAGGCCCTTTTTTTTTTTAACAACTTCGAGTCGTTGGTCACACCTCTACGAGAGGGAACAAAAGATAATCACATAGGATAGCGCTCCCAATCCCAATTCTTTTATTTAATTCAATTCTTTAAAATTTACGGGATTCTGGGATCCAGGGTTGCCCCGCTATCTATTTGTCGTTGTGCCCCTTGTCCTCCACTATTGCATGGAACCTATGTCTAGTGCTAAGGTCAAAGTTTCATTTTAACTCGATGCATTCCCCTATGCCTCATTATTTAAATTTTGGGACTCCATCGACTGGGATGATTTGGATGGTAGGGTCCGTCTGGCCCTTTGTTTATTGGTTTTCGTTTTTTACAATACCATCATTTACGATTACTCTATAACCCGACACCACCTCCAAATGCCAAAAATTGAATATTCCTGAATGATCCATCTGGGATGTTGTCACCACTACCACATTTCAACCTATGAGTGATGAAAATTGTCACCTAGAAAAGGGTCACTTGGGTGCCCAAAAATGCCATATTTTCATGTTGCATGTCCACCTCCTATTGGTTGATATTAACATCATCCTCTTCTATTTGCCGAGTCAATCTTGTGCTACCACCTGTCATCTTGTAGGAGAGAGAAAAATGTCTGGACTTTTCGTTTTGTGACCAATTTCTTCATTAATTATTATTATTATTATTATTATTATTATTTTTAAAAATGTCAAGTTCAATCATTTCTCTCCTCGACACCATTCCTGAGCAGATTTTGGTTTTGGGAGGGGTGACCTTGAGGTAGCTCTTAGTCTTTTATCTATGTGATCGATAGAGCACGAAATACTCCTTGTGACCACTACTTCTCTCTAAAGGGTCATCTCAAGTGTTGTCGGATAGCCGCCACATGGCCTTTAGCCCGTATAACCTCAGAGTTGAAGCTTTTTCTGCATATGGGCCTGTCTTGTGACCATCAGCTGGGAACTAAGGAGATATTCCCTTCAAGCTATTATCGGGGCCTTATTTCCCTTTATAATTTATTTTTCTCCCTTGGTCTCATTTCTATGTGAAATGAACAAACACCAAAAAACCACCTAAAGCCCATATCCCGACACTTTTCTGAAATTCTAATTATAACAAGTTACGAGATTTAGGGTTCTACGGTGTAGCCCCACCCTAATACACTATGTTTTTTTGATAAAATAGAACCTTACAAGTTTCAACCTTTTGGGATCCTTCTCCTCGTCTATTTCCACAATGTGACGAGAATTTGGGGTTTCGGGCTTCCAAGATTTTGAATTTTGCAGACCTAAATTTTACTACCTCTAACTTTGATCCAAGAGTCCATTTACAGATTTCATTATATCGTTGGAAATACATTTCAATGTACCTTCAAGTTGAATGGGTTCAATGTGCCCTTTTATATCATCTACTGCATAAAAAAATGAATTCAAACTATCTGGTATTATTTGCACCTACACCTTTCTTCTTGTGCCTGTAAGTTTCTCTTCTGAGAAACTTGAGCTACATGTTTACACCATTTTCAACTACTTTCTTAATGGTCACCTTATTGAAATCAGGGACTATCGTGTTGACATCAATGACAACATATTTCCAAAAATATCCCTCTTTAGTATTGATGGCAACACCAGGACATCCTTTAGGAGATCAAACTCTATTTGAGTGTTTCTCCCCCTGTGATGTACTTATTTTATACTTCGTTGATTCTTTTGTTGTTGCTTCTTATAAAAAATATTATATCTCCCCTTATTTGTTTTTTTGTTTGATCACCAATATCACTCCCCCTTTGACATCAATGGCAAAGAGATTAACATGCTCCTCTCTTCACCATACACCTTTTGTCAATAATCATTCTCTATCATGTGAATCACGTGGACTTGGAAACTTCATCTCGATATGTTAAAAATACAATAGCTAGATTTCTTCCTCTTCAAGGAAGATTTAGTGAGAGGAGGAAAGAGGAATAACTCCCAATATTTTCCATAAATACTCAAATTGTTCTTTAGGGAGTGGATTTGTAAAAATATCAACAACCTGTTCTTTTGTGGGAACATACTCGAGCTTCACAATATGGGCTGCAACATGCTCTCTGAAGAAATGATATTTGATGGGAATATGCTTCATCTTAGAGTGAAAGAATGGATTATTTGACATGTTGATTTCACTCCCATTGTCCCAAATAATGGGGATCGATTGATCATAGAACACTTGTACATCTTACAACAGAAGTTGAGTACAACAGGATGTTGCTGCAATATATTCCGCTTCAACTATAGATAAGGAAATATTAGATTGCTTCTTTCTTAACCATGAGACTAGATAGTCTCGAATAAATAAATCACCACCACTTGTGCTCTTTATATCATCCACATCACATGCCCAATCAGCATAAATAAAAGAAATAAATGAAATATATTTACCTCGTGGGCACCACAGTCCATAGTCCATTGTTGCTCTGAGATATCTGAGAATTCTTTTGGCTGCAAGAAGATGACTTTGTCTAGGAGAACCTTGAAATATTCAAACTATTGCAACAACTTGCATGATGTCTGGCCTTGAAGCTTTCAATATAAATGGTTTCCAATGATGGATCTATATAGAGTATGTTTCATTTCTGGAGATTCATCCAACTTGCTAACCTTGCAACCTGTCACCATTGGAGTGCTCACTAAAGAGCATTCTTCTATGCCAAATTTATTCAAAATTTCTTTGAGATACTTTCCTTGAGATATAAAATTCCTTTATGGGTCTACGCTATCTTCAATCCAAGGAAATATGATATCTCTCCAAGCATGTACATCTCGAATTATGCCTTCATATCACCTACAAAAAAAAAATTCAACAAATCTGAATTACTTGCAAAGATTATATCATAAACATATACCACCACCACAATGATTTTGTCATCATTTTCTTTGACATAGAGATTGTTGTCAGCTAATCTATACTTGAGTAGGTAGCTATATATATTTGAATATCAAGCCCTTGAGGTTTTCTTGAGGCCATACAATTCCTTCTTAAGTCTGAAAACATAGTTTGGTTTCTATTTCAAATTAAAACCTTTTGGTTGCTCTATATAAAATTCCTCTTGTATCTCTCCATTGAGGAAAGTAGATTTGACATCCATTTGATAAATTTTAAAATTTTTAAACAAGAAAATGCCAAAATCGTTTTAATTGATTCTAATATGACAACAAGAGAAAAAATTTCATCATAGTCTAATCCCTTTATTTGATCATAGCCTCTGTACACCAACCTGTCCTTGTTTATCATCACTTATCCATGATAATTCAACTTATTCCCGAATACCCACTTTGTGCCAATAAAATTCTTGTTTGTAGGTCTTGGAACAAATTCCCAAGTCTCATTTTTCTCTATCTAGTCTATTTATGCATTCATGTCCTTTAGCCAATGTTCATGACTCGATTGAACAATATCCTTTGGTTCCTCCATGGAAAACATTGCAAAATGTGCCAGTGTGAGAGAATTCTCTAACCTCCTTCTCATCTGCACTCCATAATTTAACTCACCAACAATATGATCAAATAGATGGTGTTTTTGTAAATATGTTGGGGGATATGTGGTGTAAGGACTAGAGGGATATTCCTCATTTTCTTTTGCATCTACATCATCATTCTCATCACCAATGCTTACTAGTTCATCAATGCTAAATTTTTCGAGTTCTTTCACTTCTTGATCATCCTAAACATATACCTTTACATTGATCCAGTCAATGATTCTCTTGTTGAATTTATTGTGACACTTGTATCCTTTGTTATTATTTGAATAACCCATAAAGACTCCTTCATCAAATCTACCATCGAATTTCCCAAGTTTCTCATCATTTCTCTTGATATAGCATATATTTCCAAATATTTTGAAGTGTTTGAATATTGTTGGTCTACCACAACCCAACTCATAAGGAGTTTTGTCACTATTTGTTTGAAACTGAGATTTATTGAGGATGAACATTGTTGTATGAATTTCCTCTGCCCAGATCCTCTGCTGAACATTATTTTCTGTCATCATAGCTCCGACTAATTGTTGCACTGACTTGTTTTCTCTCTCTGTTGTTAGGGTCCTGTGTTTTGATAGATTGGAAAATCAAAAGACAAGGCAACATCAGAACCAATCTTTAGAGTTCCAAGATCTAGTCCTCCTGTTCTCAGAGAGGGATCTCTCAAATTTACTTGTTTGCAAAAGTTTATCTTGTTTTCTTTGAGTATTGGTTTTAGACTAGTTATTAAGTGCAAGTGTTTGTTTGTTTGTTTGGTTGAATGACATAGTAGAACATGTAAGGTCTAGGAAAGATAGGTAGAAAGGAGAAGTGTCAGATTCATTGGGAAATGGAGTCAAGAAGAAGTTATGACGGGCTTATTAATGGATATGGAATATCAAAGGGAAAATCTAGCTTGGCCACAGGATCCTTTGGTTTTGTGAATGAGATGGACATCAATGATTTGGAAGGAGAGTTTGAATTCTCAAAAAAGGGAATTTGAAAACATAACTTGAACAATAAAGAGGTATTTGATAGATAGGGCTAACCATGAATTCTACAAACCACACTTTAAGCAAATAATGACTTCAAAACAACTTTTAAAATTAAATCTAAGATTCGGGAGCACATCCTATTTCCTCAGAGATTTTATTTCAAATGACTTAGAAAACATAAAAGATTCACTAATAATTGCAGTCATAGAAGAGGGAACACCTAAAAACATCTATGATCACAACTATAAAGACCTTTAAAACAATTGTTCAAGCAAGGACAAAGGGCATGATCAAAACAGACCTCCTTGGCTAACTATAAACAATAGTACTTCAAAGGGAGACTTCAAAAACAATTTTCAAGTGGCAACAGACAAGCAGGGAAAACCATAAATCATGCTGAAACCAACTATTTGAACTATTAGAGAAATAAACAAGCATGAGGACTAAAGAGAGAGATTAAAGACTCTAAAATACCTCAGCAGAAGAAAACATATAACAGTGAAGGATAAACAGGTCTAAGGTGCTTCTAGGAGTCATTTCTTAGCCTAAGTTTTTCATCCCACTGTAGTAAGAAATTATGGAATAAAATGAAAATAGGAGAAAACGTTAAACAGTTCAGAATACTTCACCAACAGCCAAGCTCATGGATCCAATGATAGAGCCTTCTCAAGAACAAGCATGCAACAACATCATCAGGCTTCCAAGACTTCAATTTCTTCCTCAACTTCAGACAGACTATGTATTATTTCAGAGAGTTTCAGTATTACAACTTAGTGAACATTCAACCTGGATCTCATCTTCTTCAGAAGTATTTATAGAAGAAATGAGGAGGTGGAAGAGTTTTTAGGATTGAAGTGTAATAAATTCTACACTAAATGCAACTCCTAGCCTTGAAAACCATGCAAGGCATAAGGTAGGAATGCATCGAATTACAGCTCCATTTGGTTTACTCTGTTTTTGCTTTCTTAGGCTTAATGGATAGAAAGATTGAATTTAAGGCCTATTTTATCCTTTACAATAACTTCACTGATATTTTAAAATATCTCCTTTTGTTTGAAATAACTATTCAGCTGTCTTTAGATAAATATCTTATGTTCTAGCAATAACTAGACCTTATTTTTGATTTATTGAGGCTACATGTGGCTTTTGGTAGTTGGAGAGGATTTAATTTGCCTCTTTGATGTGGTTCTGAGGTATCCTTGGACTGAAATTTTCCTCTGTTTTTCCTAAAACACCTTTAATCTGTCTTTGATCTGTGTTTTAGGCCTAATTAGGCTTAAATCTTATCTTCTGGTCTTCATATTCTACTGACTGTAGATTAGGCATTTGATTTTCTGAGTTTATGCCTTAATCCTTTTAAAATAATCTGATTTAAACCTTTAAAACCTAATACTCTTTGATCTCATATCTTTAATGCTGATTTTCTTTAATAAATGGACTTTGACTGTGTTTTTGTTGTGTTGCAGATGCGCGAAGGGCTTTTATAATATTACCAATGTTTATGAGACATGGTTAAAATTGTTGTTCGAACCCTATATATTCATTTCCTTCATTGATAGTGGCCTGGGGGATCGTCATCCCCAGCCTTTTGTTTCATTTAAAAATAGTAGAAAAACCCTTATAACCTGCAAAAAATGAGAAAAGTTAAGAAAATCCATGAAGGATAGGTCAAAGGTTGGCTTTGGGCGTGAGAATATATCATAGCCATTGGATGAAAGCAACCAACGGTCAGGATTGCTTGTTGGGGTTGATGGGGAGGTGGTCGGATGAAAATGATGATTAGATTAAGTCCGGGCCATTGATCTAGATTGATCAACGATTGAGATTAATCGGGAGTTTATAATGCAGAGGGGGTAATATTATAGCGGAATGGAGGAAAATGTAATGAAAAAGGGAAGAAATCTTTGGCGGAAGCGAAAATGGTGCTAAATGAAGTTTGGGATGGCGCTAAATGAAGTTTGGGGTCACAGAGTGATCTGGGCCGTTGGATGAAAACGATGGACGGCCACGATTAAAAGGAGGAAAATCAATGTAATGGGGAAAGGTGGTTTTAGTGGAAAAAACTGCTGGTTTCACGCTACTCTAAAGTCGTTTTGAATTTTGGTCAAAAAATGTGATATAGGTTTGCGCTCGACACGTGTCCCTTTAATACCGCCCATATTGCGTAATTTTTTGGCATTAACTTTCAGGCACAAAATTGCGCAATAGGGAGTCTCAACCGTCAGATAAAAGGCGGAGAGATCTGACGGTGGGAATGAGAGCATGATGGGGTAAGATGCGTGGGCGGAAGAGGTGGGCAGGGTCAAAGGAAGTTTAAACCTTGACCATTGGATCATGGGAATGGACTGTCAAGATCTATCGATGGGGGAGAAATGAAAGGGTGGAGTTTGAAAAGCAGAAGTAATGTGGATCGTTCGATCGGAGAAAACCAACGGCAGAGATTGGATCGCAGCATCACAATCAGTGGGAGGAAGAGGCCAAGTGACAATGTAATGTGCCGATGCGATTGAGCGCAGGCCGTTAGATCTAAGAGAGATCAACAGTGGAGATTTAATCGGCAAGTGCGATGGTAAGGGCCTTTGAGCGGAGCGCGATTTAATCTGAGCCATCGGTTCTTGTGGATTCGATGGTTCAGATTGAATTGGCGGATCAGCTTCGGAGGATGGAAAAGGGGACGGAAAAAAGGAATTGTGATTTGTCGATTTGCGATGGAGCAAGAGTCATCGATCTTAAAGCTAGATCGACGGTGGAGATTTAACGATGAAGAGAAAAGGCGGAAAGGCATGTCTGGAACGGGGAGCAATATGGACTGTTGGATATGGGCACAATAGATCATATCAACAGTGGAGAAACGATCGCAGGATCGCATCGGAGGGAGGCAATAAACCATAAAAAAGGTAAAATGGATATTTGCGATGCGATTATGTATTGATCGTCAGATCAGAAAAGATGATCGTCGACTGAGGTTTGCTCTAAAGGATCACATCGAAAATTTTTCGAACGACATGAAGAAAAAGGGAGGACCCAATGCAAACTTGTGATGCGATGGGCCGATGACCGCTAATCTGCAAAGATCGACGGTCGATATTCGTTGTAAACTCGAACCGTCGGGTTTTATTAAAACATAATGAAAAGTCATATTTTATGAAGTAACAAAGGAAAATAAGGTTTGACGGGGTTCGGAGAGGATTTTAGGCCCTTTAAGCACTTGGTTGTGAGGCTTAAGGTCTTATGAGGCAGAGGGTTACACTAGTTAAGCCCTCGGGGGCTAAAAACCTTTGTAATGAAAAAAGACTGTTTTTGGGCTTAAAAACAGTGTTTCTGAGGCAAATTGAGGGTTCCGGTAGAGGAAAGAGGGGTTTTTTAAACCAAATAACATAGAAATATAAGGTTTAAAAGGGATTTTGAAGTGATTTTGAAGGTTAAAATGAGGTTTATGGAGGGATTTCATGAAGGAAAAAGGGTGAAAAATGAGGTCTATTTATGAGTGAAAGGAGGGGTAAAATGAAGGGGAAAAAATGGTTTTTGAGTAGTCTTCTCCTTACAAACAGCAGATTTTTCAGATTTATGAGGGAAACAGCAGTGAAGATTAACTAAAAGATTAGTTATCTTCATAAAAACTTCAAAGATAATAGGTTTTCAAAGGGAATTATCTCTTGAATTTTTGAAGAACAAAATTAGCCACTTTGTGGTATAACAGAATTTATCAGTGGCTGTTGGGGATTCTTTGCTATGGTAAACTACCTTTTGATGCCATTCAAATTACATAATTAATCAAATTCTTATGAAGTGAACTCACCTCCATTGACAAACCTTATGCTTTTGATTTTGTAATCAGTTTCGCTCTCAACCATGGATTTGAATTCTTTTAACTACTCAAAAGCTTCAGATTTTTCCCCGAGGAAGGAAACCCATATAATTCTGTTGAAATCGTCGATTATTCACACGAAGTATAGCTTACGTACGGGTAACTACTTTATGGATGGTCCACATAAATCCATGTGTACCAGTCGCAATGGTTTTGCTGAATATTTTTCCTTTTCCTTGAAAGAAACTCGAGCTTACTTTCCTAGCTGACAAGATTTGCAAATATTGTTCTCTATTTTTGAAAGCCTAAGCAGGTCCTTCACTATGTTTTTCTTTCTAATCTTGAAAATATGGTCAAATTTTAGATTTCCAAGCCTTATGTGCCACAACCAGCTCTCATATTTCTTTGATAAGAAACACCTTTCAGTGTTTTCCTTTAACAAATAAACATTTTTGTCTATTATTACAGCCTCATCAACTATTTATCATATAAATTATGACTTTATTTGAAAATTTGTAGCTTTGAAAATCACATAATAGGCTTGATCACACAGTTGAGACACATTCAACAGATTATGTTTCATCCCATCAAAATATAACACGTTGTTATCTTCACCTTTTCCATTTGATAGGCTAACCACTCCTTTTGCAGTTATTTTTCCTGGAGCATTATTGCCAAAAGTCACATTACCTTTGTCTATAGGCTTCCAAGTGAGAAACTTGCTTCTATCTCCTGTCATGTGCCTGGAACAACCACTTTCCACATACCATTGGCTCCCACCATTTTGAGCATACAAAGAAATATCACATTGCTCTAATTTCTCTTTCTATTTCCACACTTTGGGTTGCTATTCAATTTTCTCAATAATTGGCTCTGTCTTCTTTTCTTTAAGCATGAAATTAACTACTATATGCCAAAAAATTTGGAACTTAAAGCATTGTACCTTATAATTCAAAGGAGAAAAAGAATTATTATACCTAGGTTTGCTTCTTCTTTGCTGAAATATTTTCTCGGCCCTGAGTTGTTTGTATGATAAATCAACTATGCAGTTTGTAGCTTTTTGGCCATAATTGGTGCATTTAAAAAAATACCTTGGGAAGATATACTTGTTCCTTGATAATTTCCTTCTGCGATGAGTATAATTTTGGGAAATTCAAATAACATGGACAACGTGCTCCTTTTGTTGGTTCTGTTGACTTTTCTTAGACTATTTATTGTCTTGTAGCTGCTATTTGGACTCTTCTTTTGCTAGGGGAACAAAGTTGATTGCCTTTTTACTTTTCAATTAAGCTTCTAAGCTTGATCAAGCAACAAAACCAAGACTAGTTTGGTCTCTGGAGATGCGTTGAGCCTCCAAGATTTCATTTAAGTTTTTTTCCCTTTGTTGAATTTCTAATTGAAGCTGACCTATGTTTTAGCATTTTCAAGCTCCTTCCTTAACAAAAAAATTTCACTTTCCCGCTTCTCACATATTTTATCCTCCTCAATCAACTATTGGTTCATGGTTTCTTAGATTTTCTTACCTTCTTCTAACTACATAATTAATGCATCAACAACCTCAAACATTTCCTTTATCAAAGATTCTTTCTAGGTTTTGTTTTCTTTCTCATCCTCCTTATCACCTCAAGTTCACTTACCAGTTCTCGTTCAAGATCAACTTATCCTTCATCATCATCAAAGTTAATGGCCTCAACTTGAGGATTTTAAATTACCGTCAACATGAATTCCTTAGGGATTTCATCATCATTGTCCTCATCTGAGGATTGGTTGGGATCACTTTTAGAGGAAGTTTCATCTTGAGCATGGAAACATTTCCGGTTAACTTTATTTTTTCCTTTAGAACCTTATTAATTTTTTCTTTAGGATCATAATCATTTTTCTTCTTTTTAGGACACTTTGATGCATAATTACCAAATTGACCACAGTTTAAACATTTAAATGGAAACTTACCTTTATACTTGCCTAATTTTCGCTTGAGCCTCCTCATACAATTAGCTTCTTCTTCATCTGATTCATATCATGTGCCAACGTGCTCATCCTTGCACTTGTTTCTTCTTTGAAGGTTGATTCTTTTGTTGTAGACTTTCCTTTAACACTCCTCATCTCATAGGCAGTGAGTATTCCAAGGAGTAGATCTAGAGTGATAATGCTCATATTTTCCATTTCTTCAATGGATGGCACTTTGGGATTAAACCTATCAGGAAGACATCTCAATACTTTTTGAACTACTACATCTTCATCTAGCTTCTCATCAAGCCCTCTTATGGTGTTCACAACTTCATCAATTATTTTAAAATACTTTGCAATATTTTCATCATCATGCATGCTCAATGATTCAAATTTGATCCTAAAACCTTTGAGTTTATATTTCTTTACCTTGTTTTCTCCTTCATAGACGTTTCTCATCTTGTCCCAGATTTCTTTGGTAGATTTGTAATCTATCACCTTGACAAGTTTTAATTTAGGTATGCTAGCAAGCAGGGAATGCATTACTTCAACATTGTATGTGAACTACAACTTCTGATCTTTGGTTACCAATGTTGGGGGTCTTTGATGTTATTCTTCCACAACATCCCATACATCAACTCCAAGTGATTAAATATACGTCTTCATCCTCACTTTACAAAACACATAATTTGTTCCACTAAACATAAGTGCCTTGTTAGTAAATCTTGCTTCCTAGTTCGCCATGGTTGTTGATATTTCTTCCATATGTTAGAATGATCAAAAGTAACAGCTCTAATACTAATTATTGGAAACCATTAAAATATTGAGAGAGAGGGGGGGGGGTGTGAATCAATATTGTAATAATTTACAAATTAAATTTTATTTTCACAATAAGACAGTAAAAACCACTTGAAGAAATATGCAACAATTTCAGTAATTAATGAAATCATGCAAAGAATAAATGACTTTAGAAATAATCCATTTTATTAATAGGGCAAGCTATAACTTGGAGTTACAAAGTTCTGGTTACAACCAGCAGGAAGCTACAACGCCTTGATTTTGAATGCTACAAGTGAATGGAGCTATTCTCCAACACCCACTAGAAGGAGCATGAACCCCTAATGAGCAAGCTACATCTTGCTTTCGACACTCATTGTTCCATCTTTCATCTATTTTCACACTAGGATCAATGATTTCCTTCTCTACTTTCAAAAACACTTAAATATTTGTCACCGGTTCAGCAAAACACCTACAACAAAATCTAATTACTAAAAACACCATACCAGCACCTCGCTGCAACAAAATAATCATCTCAAAAATAGTTTATATTGATTTTTTTTATCGGGCCTTCTTTTATAGTTTCTTTGATTGCTTGCATGCTTCTTTATTTTTTCATTTTTCCTGTTCATCTCAGTCTTTCTGTATTTTTTTTGTTGTTATGGGCTTCATCTCCAGGTCTAACTGTACTTCAAACCCTCTCTTTCACTTAAACTGATATTTTCTTCTAATTTTATGCATTTTGGCTCTTTATAGAATTTAACAGTCTGCCTGCTAATTTTATCTGTAGTCAATTTTGGATTAACTCCCAAGATTGCAACTAAGTAGAAATTATGTTGTTTCTGCCTTTAAGCCCATTTTTCTTAGCCCCTTTTGTCTCTGCGACCACAACCTAAGATTTTGGGTGCTTAGCCATTTTTTATCCCTATGCCTGCATTTTTTCTTTGTTAACGACTCTGCACCTTTGGTCACACCTCTATCCGAGGCGACCAAATATCAACCCATAGGCTAGAGCTTATGATCCCGACTCTTCTATTTAACTCAATTATTTAAAAGTTAGGGGATTCTAGGATCCGGTGTTGGTCTCACTTTATATTTTCACCGCGCTCCTGGTCCTACACTGTTGAATGGAACTTGTGTCCAATGCTACGGTCAAAGCTCCCTTTTAACTCGACTCATCCCTTTATGCCTCATTATTGAATTTACGGGGCTCAATCCACCCAGATGAGCAGGAAGGTAGGGTCTTCCTGAACCTCTTTTCATTGGCTTTCACTCTATCCACTGCCACCATGTTCTATTACTATACAACCTGGAACCACTACTAAATGTCAAAAATTGAATCTTCTATGTTGAGCCCTCTAGGATGATGTCACCCTTTCCATGTGTCGAACTTTGAGTGATGATCTGAAATCGTGAGAACAAAGAATTTCTCATACAGAGATTGACTGTAGAGGGCATTCACCGGATATTTCACCTTTACTAGAAAGGATGAATCCGGAGGCTACCTGGCCCTTCTACAGACTCTGCCTAAAGAAATAAAATGTAATCACTAATGATCTTGATCAATGAAAGTATTTGTTGTTAAGTTCAAAGTATTCATTGATCTGTTTTTATGTGTGAATAAGCAAGAATATATGTTCTGCAATTGAAGTGTAGAGGTTTGATGATAAAATAACAAGTTTTGTTTACTGTATAAACTTGTTTGGGAAAAGCATGCTTATGAAAATTTACTGTTTAAACTATCAGAATCTGAAAATAAACAGCCAAAATATACAGAGTGACAGCAGAAAATTGTTTAAGCGGTTCACCCCTCTCTTGGGCTACCTCCGCTGGATCAAGCCTCCCAAAATGGGCTTGTCCTCTTTGATTAAATTGCTCAAAATGAGATTACATCTGTATAAAAGCCTCAAATGGAAAAATAGACTGCAAAAATAGATTCAGAAGACCCAAATCAGTCTAAAATGACTACAAAATCACCTCCATTGGATGAAGGTAGTCCAATGCAGCTCTCTTTCCCTTAGGCCCTTATGGCTCCACGATAAAAAAAAACGCTGTAAAATTCACAGATAGAATTCCCTGGTGGCTCTGAAAACACTTCCAACAGCTCCAGAATGTCGAAGAGACCCAGAATATAAAAAAAATTCGTCCAAAAAGGACATTCCTAGCCAAAGTTATGGCTAATTGAAGTTGGCCCTTCAAAAGCTCCGCCAACTGTGGAGAACTGGAGTTAACTCCAGTTAAAAACGGCAACTTCCCCCAAATTGGTCGGCTGCGCTCCAAATTTGGCGGCAACATTAAATATGACGGTTTGAAAAATTCCGCGTTCACATGCGTCGGAAACTTTGGCAAACGGTTGTTGCTTGGGCGGATAAGGTTTAGGTTGATACGGTCACATAAATGGTGTCGGGCTATTAAACCCACGTTGAATGTTGCCATACCTCCGTTATTACTCCGCTCCACCACATTTTTAATAGACCACGTGCCTTGACACGTAAACCAAAATCCATGTGCCTTTTAAAACTTTAGACTTGTGGGTATAAACCATTTCATAGAATTTCATAACATTAAAATGTAACGTGACCTTTGAAACTTAAAACATTTGCCTTTGGGATTTTAAACTTTGCATATTGAATTTTTAACATATATGTGGTTTAATAATATAATTTTAATAAAGTTTAATTAAATTTTAAAATTAATTAAAATATATAATTAATTAATATAATATATGATTAATTAAATCATATAAAATATTAAAACTATATAATTTAATTAATTCATTAAACTTTAATAAAAAAAATAAAATTATTCCAACAGATAATATTAAAAAACTTTTCTTTCAAAATTGAAAGTTATTGGGCAAATTCAAACTGCAATATCTCCTCCATGCGACAACGGATTTGAGTGTCGTTCGCGGCGTTGGGATCATATCATCGAGCTCTTTCCAGTCGATCTGTTCCGGAGCAATTCTGAGCACTTTCATTTTTTAGCCTTTTTCCATGGCTTGAACTTGAGCTCCTGATCAAGTGATGACACTTGTCACTAGGAAAGGGCCACTAGGGTGCCCAAAAATACCACATCTTAAGGCCACGTGTCTACCTTCTATTGGTTGATACTGACATCATCCTATGAAGTCTTCCAATCCAATCTCGTGAGCAGATTGTGGTTTTTGGAGGGGTGACATTAGGGTAGCTCTTAGCCATTTATCTACGTTATAGAGAGAGTGATAAAACACTCCTTGTGACCACTACTTCTCTCTAAAGGGTTGTCTTAGGTGTTGTCAGATAGACACCACATGGCCTTTAGCCACTTTAGCTCCAAAGATGAAGGTTTTCCTCGATATGACCTGGTCCTGTGACTTTTGGATGGGCGTTGAGGAGCTAAGCCATTGAAAGCCTTGTCAGGGGCCTTATTTCCATTTATAATTTTTTTTGCGCCCTTGGTCTCATTTTTGTGTGAAATGACCAAATACCAAACTACCACCTAAAGCCCCTATCCCAACACTTTTTTGAAATTATAATTATAAAAAGTTACGGGACCCAGGGTTCCGGGCTATGGCCCCACCTTAAAGCACTCCATTTTTGTGATAAAAAGGAACCTTATGGGTTTCAACCTTCTCGGGTCCTTCTCCTCGTTTATTTCCACCATGTTATGGGATTTTGCAGTTCTCAAGTTCCAGGCTTCTGAGATTTTGACTTTTGTAGGCCTAACTTTGAATGCCTATAACGTTTGATCCAGGAGTCGATTTGCAAACTTCCTTATACCGTTGGAAAAATATTTCAAAGTAATTTCGATTGAGAGGGTCCCATTTGGCCTTTCAGCTCACCTTCTGCATAAAAAAATGGCTTCAAACTATCTACTATTATTTTCACCTAGACCTTTCTTCTTGTTCCTTGAACCTGCTCTTCCAAGACACTTGAGCTACATGTTGACACCATTTTCAACCATTCGCTTTAGGGTCACCCTGTTGACATCAGGGAATATCCTATTGAAATCAATGGGAACATATTTCCAACAACCTTTTAGCTTGTTAATAAAAACTCAAAATGAGTTTCATTTGATGTTGATAGATCAGAAATCTTGGTTGTATGATAGTGGAAAGGAATCGTGTTTTTTCCGTAATGCATTGTACAAACCATTTTGCATTCTTTATTTCCCCTTTTTTTCCTGCTTAAAACTCTCATAAACTATGAAATTAAGGTGAAGGTGAAGACCATAAGGATAGGCATCCAAAAAAGGATAGGCATCCAAAAAAGGTGAAGCCCTGCTGCTAGGTGAAGACCATAAGGACAGGCATCCAAAAAAACTCCCCCTAGTTTCATTACACTCAAACATAGTTGTTGTATTTATGGGGAGTTTGAAATCCCTCACTATCTAGTGGAAAAAAGTGGTATCTAAGCATACAAGTCCAAGACCAATAGTGTTGCTCATTATTTTTGCAATATCATCCATATGAATTAATTATATAAACAACCTTCTCGAATTGGAAGGGACTAGGATCTAATCTCAAGACCAATTGACATATCCAACTTCCATGTAGACTAAACGTGAATTTAGATAAACGTGAATTTAGATCAACATATCTCCCGCCTCTCCGTTCGATCCATTACACTTGATCTAAAGCGTGCGTGTCGTGCCCAATTTAGAGCGGGATCTACAGTAGCAGTTACCAGGAAGAAGTCGCGCCCAATTTTCATCAGGACATCGTTCTTTAATTGTGCAACTGTGTAATAATAATCCTTTCACTGTTAACGCAGCACGAGAACAAAACACGAGAGTCGAAGTAGAAGAAGAAAAGAAAACACGAGAGTCGAAGTAGAAAAAGAAAACAGTGCAGTAGAAGTAGAGGCAGGCATGGCGGAAGCGGAAGCACAAGCACTGTTTCTGCGCGGCACAATGGAGGGCCACAGCGACGCGGTGACGGCCATCGCAACCCCGACTGACAACTCGGACATGATCATCTCTTCATCCCGTGACAAGTCGATCCTGGTGTGGAACCTAAGCAAGGAGGCCGGGGACAAGTATGGCGTCCCACGGCGCCGCCTGACGGGCCACTCACCTAGTTTTGGAATATATCCTACAAGTATCAATAGGTTACTTCGTCTCTTGAGAAATTAATTTCTCGGGAACATTACATTGCTTGTCCTCAAGCAATGACAAGTTCTATTTCTATTGACATTGTTCTCCATTTTTTTATGTTAGAAATAAGATCAGGTGGATGTTCAGCCATTTTTTTTTCTAAGTTATACTATTTCTATTATATTATACAAGGAAAAATATTACATATCTTTTCCTCCGGTCTTGGCAAGCCAATTCTAGAGGTAAGTATCAAGAGTTTGAAACTAGAATATGGATTGCCCCTGCTGGGGAAACCAGTACACCAGTAACACAAAATAAACGTTGTCCAGAATGGGAAACCAACATACACAATAGCGAAATTTAAACTGAAACCTGATAGCGAAGCCTTCCAAAACATATTTAAACTAGAGAACGCTACGAAAAAACTAGAAAGAGAGAAGAGCACCCTACAAATGAAACTAGGGTGGACCTTCATTCTTCTTGCTTGAGTTGGGGTCTTCCTCCTCGTTCAGTCATTTTGATGGCTTCTTAAAATTCATGTTATTTGTAGCCACGACGATCATAATTTTCCTGATGTTCCTTCCCTGTACTTTCAGTTCCAAATATTGGCTTCCTAGAATATCGAGTAAGCATGTTTATATGCTTTTCAAGGCTAGCCATTAGCATAATTGGATCCATTGCAAATGTATTGCACCTTTCACCTGATTTTTTGGCTATGCATGGAAACACCAATTCTGCAAGGCCTTTCTCTATCATAAAATATTGACTCTGTAAGTAGGCTCCTACATTAAAATCATTAAGTGAAGTACCAAATTTTCCATGTGGAGAAAAAGGGTTAATGTTGCTACTTCTAACAAAATCTTGTGCCATTCCCATAATTGTGTTCGTAAGACTCTACTCACCATGGTGTTAAGAAAAATTTTATGATACATAAGCTAAGAATTGAGAAACCTTTGCTTGTGCGACAAAATTTCTCTTGAAAGAATAAAACAATAATTTCCTTTCCCCTGGTTTCAATCCATCGACCATGGATGGGATGGATCTTTGCAATTAATCCATGGAAAATAAGCTTAACTCCTTTACGAATTATTTGTACTTGATTGCATCTTAATATGGTCTAAATAAGTTCCCAACCCAAACTATCTTAGTTGAATAGCTTTCACCTTAGTTGAATCTCCCTCTATTAAATCAGAGCACATTTCTCAAAATTATTTCCACCTGCATCATTTGCATCACCATGCTTGATGATTCCAGTGAACCTTTGTCTCTTGGTTTCATCATTTTTCTTGATATCATTTCTTTGTTTGAATTCTACCCATGAAAATATGTCCTCAACCACTCCACATTTTTCCACTTTCTTCAATGCTTCTTGAGAGAGTTCACACTTCCAACCAAAGCTGTTTTGGAAAGTTGTCAGTATCTTGAGAGATTTCTTGATCGTACGTGTTTTATGTAATGCCTCCTCCTTGTAGCTGAGTGTTGTTATGGAATGAGGCGGCCTCCAAGTTTCAGTGATGGAAGTGGGGTATACAAACTGAAACATTTTTGACATCCCTCCAAGACTATAGATCACTCATGATCCAACTAGCCACCCCAGGTAATCAATCCTTGAGCTAGAAGAATTTCCACTAGATAAAGTCCCCAAGTCCATGAAAAACACATCATCATTGCGGTTATGAGGTCCAAATTGCATGCATAGTATTTCTGACATGCAGTAATGACCAATATTTCCTAGTTCAGAGCCAATGGTTCTGAAATATGAGCCACTTTTTCAGGCTAGCCTCCAGACCACTCCCCAAATTTTCCTGTAATTCTCCAAAATGCATTCAAAGGTGTTGACAATGTTAATAAATCAAAAATCAAGGAATAACTTGACCTATACATGCTTAATCCATGATATACATTTCGTCAAACATATGGTAAATATGAAAGGTGCAATTCATGAATGCATATCTCATCATAATCTAATAATCTTCATCTAAGAATCATCGAGAAGGTGTAATTCCCTCTCAATATAGTTGAAATAACACTTTTTAGGTCATGCATTCATCAACCATTCAATAAATAATAGAATCATGAATAAGATCCTTAATAGAGCATATAATATAACCAATATATAACCAGATTAGGAGGAAAACATTTATGTCAGAAATAATATTAGATGGATGTTCAGTCATTTTGATGGCCTCTTAAAATTCATTTTATTTGTTGCCATGTTGATCATAATTTTCTCGATGTTCCTTTCTAGTACTTTCAATTCCAAATATTGACTTCCTAGCATATCGAGTAGTCATATTTATATGTTTTTCAAGGGTATCCATTATCCTAATTTGATCCATTGAATATGTACTACACATTTCACTTGAGCTTTTGGCCATGCATGGAAACACCAAGTCTGGAAGGTCTTTCTCTATCACAAAATATTGACTCTGTAAGTAGCCTACTACATCAAAACCATTGAGTGAAGTACCAAATTGGACATGAGTAGAAAAAAGGTTAATGTTGATACTTCTAACAAAATCTTGTGCCATTCCCATAATTGTGTTGGCAAGACTTTGCTCACCATGGTGATAAAAAAAATAATATGAGGCATAACCTGATAATTGAGCAACCTTTGCTTGTGTGACATTAAAAACATAGAAATAAAGAAGCATCACAAACATCAGTTATAAAAGATAATAAATATCGACTCCACAATAGTTCAATAAGGATTTTTTACCCCAATAATAGCAATTATTCCAATACTAAAAAATATAGTCTAGATTCTCCCTTGGACATTTCAACAGTTACCACTATTAACCATTATTAAATTCAATGACTATTGTATCAACTAAAGACTCACTACTATCTATTGCTTTTATTTTCCTTCCATCCAAATGGTTCACTATCTATGAAGCCTACATTAAACTATCTTAGTTGAATATATTTGGCCTTAGTTGAATGTCCCTCTATTAAAATTAGAGTATATTTGTCAAATTATTTCCACCTGCATCATTTTAATCATGATTCTTCTAGTCAACCTTTGTCTCTTTGTTTCATAAGTTTTATTCATATCCTTTCTTTGTTTTAAGTCTACCCATGACAATAGTTCTCAACCACTCCACATTTTTCCACCTCCTTCAATAATTGTTGAGAGAGTTCACACTTCCAACCAAAGTTGTTTTGGAGAGTTGCCAGTGTCTCATTTGTTTGGCATTCAATAACAAGATTGTAACTTAAATAATGGAAAAAAATCCATAAATTATTCTTTAATGTATGTAATTTTTGTAATTCCTCCTCCCACATTTACCCATTTTTACAACCTCTCTAGGGTAAACATGAGCTGCGTATTTTTATGTCATGAGCCGACCTCTAAGTTCTAGTGATGGAAAAGGGGTCTACAAACTGAAACCTTTCTGAAAACCCTAAGGAAGGAAACCAATATCATTCTGTTGAAATCGTCGATTATTAGTAGGAATTATAGCTTACCTATGGGTGAATTCTTTCTGGATGCTCCACACAAATCCATGTGTACCAACTGTAATGGTTTTGCTGATGAGTTTTCCTTTGCCTTGAAATAAACTTGAGCTTTCTTTCCTAGCTGACAATGTTTGCAAATAATTTTCTCTATTTTTCAAAGCCTAGGTAGGTACTTGACTATTTTTTTCTTTCTAAGCTTAACAATCTGGTCAAAGTTTAGATGTCCGGGCCTTTTTTTCCACAACCAGATCTCATGTGTCTTTGATAAGAAACAACTTTCAGTATTTTCCTTTAAAAAATAGGCATTGTAGTCTGTTCTTACAGCCTTAGCAACTACAAAAACCTTGGTAAAAATCCATTTAAAAATATATATAAGACCATGGTTGATGGGACACGTATTCCAAGATGAAAGGTGGGAAAAAAATCCTAGAGGGTGTTCATTCGGTTTATTATGGCTAAGGAAATTGGAAAAGTCTATGGTTAAGGCATTAAAGAGGAAAAAAGTATTTTTAGCACATTTATTTATGAAAATAATGGAAATTATGAGAAAATGAAGGTGAAAGGTCGCAGGTTGCATGTGAGGAGGAAAATGAAGGAAAATAATGGAAAATGAAGAAATTAGAGGCCTCACTGATAAAAATAATTCTAAGGATCAGTGGGAAGGCTTGCTCAGTTTATTTTTGGAGCTCTCTTCTATTCTCTCTCTCTCTCATACTCTTGAGAACTTACAGTATTCTTGGAGAACTCTTGGAGAGTGTGGCATACTTGGAGATTTGGATCAATAAAGAAAAAGAAAAGAAGGAAAGCGGAAGAGGAAATTAGGGTCAAAAATCAATTCACCCTTAGGGTTCATAGGCCTGGGAGGTTGGGTTACCTCCTGGAGGTGTTGTTGATGATGTGTAAGGTTTGTTTGTCAGGTTTCCATTGGTTCCATTTCCTTAAGGTTATCTAGGAGTTTGAATCTCATATTAGTATTCTGTTGGAATTGGGACCCCTCGATGAAAGAAGTTAAAGAAAAGACTCTGCAGATCAAGGAGCGGAGCGCATAGCACGAAGTCCATTTTGAGTCTTAGGGGATTTGGGGTCAGTCGAAGCCCCTTATTATGTAATGGGATGGAATTAATTTGTGAACATTGAACTTCGCCCATGGTTCTTGGACCATGGTATTGTAAATGAAAAATCTATATAAGGAGTCTAGGCTAGAGGTCGAAGATAATATTGGATATGGAATATTTGATAGACTTGATGAAATGCATTTGGATGTAATATTTTTTAGAGCCAGATTTTGTGGTTTTGGGTTAGAGGAAAGGTTCATGTATCTGAGTGCATAGAGACCTTAGGAAGTATGTAGCTAAGTGCGCAGGGCGGAAGTGAATGTATGAGAAGGATTTGAGCATTAATGAAAGACTTGTTGAGATAGATATGTGTTTATGTTGATGTGTTTTACTTTACTTTATTTTATGAATATCCGTGCTAAGTAAAGGTTTTGATTTTAATTACATAGCGTAGTTTTTTTTATGGTTTTTTACCCTGTTTTATGCATGATTAACAAAGATCGCACAGTCTATTAGTAAGTTCAATAGATGTGTTGAAAAATGCTTGTATAATTAATAGATTTTTTATGTGAAGCTCTTCCAAGGAAGAAAATACCTAAAGCCACAGTCCATTGTCCCTCTGGATGAAGAAACCTTGTTCTAGCATCCCCCTATATTGCCTCGGGTGAGACTTCAGTTTGTGAAAGTAGATCATTGTCTAAAGGGCCAATAATAGTGGGTTTTGTTGGTTCGCGTAGCCACATTTGAACCTGGATCTATGCCCCATTAAGCCAAAAAATGGTTTCGTTGCTAGGACCGGGATTTGACTCAGGGATATCTAGATGTGGCATCCGTATAAGAACTATATTGAATATTGGGTAGATCTAAAATAAAACGAGTTTGTTGTGCAAGAAAACATAAATCCGTGCATCTCTACTGAACATTGGTTACAAAGTATATTTATATAGATTAGTACAAGAAATTGTTCTCGTCATTTTCTAGCGAGTTGTACAAGTGGATATCAAGACTAGTTGCACAGACGAGCAATTTCAATAATAAGCCTATTTCATGGACACTAGATCTAATTAAGCAACTGAAGAATACTAATAACGAGATCGTGAGAATCATTTTATTATTAGATCGATAGTATTCTTGTAGGGTTTATTACGGATTTTGCGATCAATACCTTCGTATCTTATAACAAAGTAGAGCACAACATTTCCAATGGTCTACAAGGTAAGTACCTAAAATCAATGAAGTTCTGGATTAAAATACTAGTGTTTGAAAAGGGTGTTCTACGGATGCACTCAGATTGATGTTCGGAGAAAGAGAACCTCGTGAAATATTCTGATCAAATTGGGATACTTACATTAAAAATGAATATAGTTTGATGTTTGGATCTTAAGGAGGGAAAATAAACCTCACTACCTTGAGAGGTGTTTCACTGAGATTTGAGAATTAGCAGAGCACTCTAGAGATTCCTCAACCTTCCACCCCTATCACCACCCATCGCCTTATTATTCCTCCACCTCCACCTCTACCTCCCCCATTCACCATGGCCCAACCACAAAATATGCCTGTGTTCAAGGGATCAAATGATCCTGAACAGTTTTGGTTTGTTGTAGAGGAAATATGGAGTTCACAGAACATTACAGATGAAAATATGAATAAAATGAAAGGAGGTCGGGGACAAGTATGGTGTCCCACAGTGCCGGCTGACAGAACACTCACACTTCGTGCAGGACATGGTCATCTCCTCCGATGCCCAGTTTTCCCTCTCAGGCTCCTTGGACGGTGACCTCCGCCTCTGGGATCTCAACACAGGCCTCACCACCCGGCGCTTTGTTGGCCACACCAAAGACGTTCTCAGTGTCACCTTCTCCCTCGAAAACCGTCAAATCATGTCTGCCTCTTGCGACCACACCATCAAGCTACGGAACACCCTTGGTGAGTGCAAATAAACCATCCACCCCAATGAGGTAGAGGCCCATTCCAACTAGATCTCTTGTGTCCGCTTTTCCCCTTCCAACAATATCGTCTCATGCTCATGGGAGAGCACGCTAAAGGTATGGAATTTACCAAACTATAAGCTCAGGAACACGCTCGTCGGCCACGAAGGCTATGTGAACACCGTTTTCGTTTCGCTCGATGGCTCGATTTGCGCCAATGATGGAAAAGACAGGGTTACCATGCTCTGGAATTTGGCTGATCAAGTGAAGCACCTCTACCCTTTAGGTGCCGATTTCGGTGATATTATTCATGCCCTCTTCTTTAACCGCAAAAAATACTGGCTTTGTGTTGCCACTCAGCAGTGTGTGAGGATTTTGGATCTGGAGAGAAAGAGCATTATCGCTGACCTTCGCCTCGATTTCACTCTCACCAAGAAGGGTCCCATACCCTATTGTACCAGTTTGAGTTGGAGTGCAGATGGAAGTACATTGTTTTTGGGTTACACAGATGGAAAAATCAAGGTGTGGGGCATTGGACATGTTTAACTACTTTAGAGGCATTGGTAGATTACATTTTTTTTTAGTCAATGTTTAAGTTTCTATTGGTAGATTACATTTTTTTTTGTGAATGTTCTTTTTCTTTTGATTCCTCTTATGGTAGTGGCTTCAATGGTTTAATGATTTATTTATAATCTTGAAGAATTTTGTTTAAGAATATTGATTGTTTATTCAAAAGACCTCAAATTTTATTATATATATGTCATGGGAAGAAAATGGGACAAGGAACAAAAATCAAGATAATTAGGAATGAAGAAAAATGCAGAAGACAATAATAATAATAATAATAATAATAATAATATTTATGCTTTTCTATGTCACTTTTTGAATCCAGGGCTACAATAATATTATAGTGACCTAACATGCAACAATTTATTTTAGATATGTCTAGTGATTGCAAAATTAGTATATTAATCACCATCAATATAAGTCAAACCAACTTACAAAAATTGTAGGCTACAATGTAGTATCCCAAAGGAATTTTTTGCCTTAAGGTTCACAACATGGAATATATATATTTATATTTCCCACAATGATCATTCAAAACATAGTAAATAAAGAAGAATCACAAACACCACTTGTAAAAGATAAGCAATATCTACTCCACAATAGTTCACTAAGGCTTTTTGACCCCAATAACTTGACCTAGACATGCTTAATCCATGATATAAATTTCGTCAAAAATATGGTAAACATGAAAGTTATATGTCATGAATGCATATATGATCATAAACTGATAATATTCATCTAAGAATCAACAAGAAGGTGTAATTCCCTCTCAAGGTATTTGCAAGAACACTTGTTATCCCGTGCATTCATCAAACATTCAATAACTTATAGAAGCATCACTAGAAAATTTGGCGCAATTTCTAATGGCCAAATCGTCGCTATTATGACACATAGTCGTCACAAGAGCGACAGTTCGAGGATGGGCAAAACGTGGTTTGCCATGCCATCGCAATTCCGACGCACTTACAAAGTGTCGCACTACAGACACTTTTTCCGTCGCTTCCAAACAAGCATCGCTCTTCTGACATTTCCCAAACCATCGTGCTTCCGACGTTTGTAAACTATCACACTTCCGACGAAATGTGGTCTGACGTTTTTAATGTCGCTCTTCTGACGTTTGTAAACTGTCGCAATTCCGACGAAATGTGGTCCGACGTTTTGAACGTCGCTCTTCCGACGTTTGTAAACTGTCGCAATTCCGATGAAATGTGGTCCGACATTTTGGATGTCGCTCTTCCAATGTTTATAAACGATCGCAATTTTGACGAAATGTGGTCTGACATTTTGAACGTCGCTCTTCTGACGTTTGTAAACTGTCGCAATTCCGACGAAATGTGGTCCGATGTTTTTAAGCTGTCGCATTTCTGATGCTTACAAGGCGTTGGAATACCAACAACAGGTTCAATTTAAAAAAAAAATGAAACTTTAAAATAGGATAGTAAATCTCCAATATTTGTTATGAATTGTGGGCGTTCCAATGACCGTGAAATATTAATATAATAAACCACCCCGCAGCGCTTCGACTATAAACAATCATTTTTTTTTTCACAAGAGAAAAAACGTTATTTTGAATATATTATATGAAGTAAAATAGTTCATGAAGTCATTACATTTTCACATCTGAAGATTGGAACCCAAATATCCATCCAGAAAAGTGGAAGTCCCACCCCAGACAATGATAGAAAAATACCCCATGTGACATACAGGGACATGATATAAAACCCAGTAACGGTCCACATGGAGATTATCGACAATCTGAGAAAGCATCCAAATATGCCCGAGGCATCTATAAGAAAGTGAAATAGCAGTATGTAGAATAGTAAAGCAACAGATAGAGTACCGACGTCCATTGTTCCAAATACAAATTAAAGTACCCAAAATCCTTGAACGGAGAAAAACGCTAATCATGTGAGGAGTGTGATATGTCCAAAATATAAAAAGACCATCAGACCATATCAATAAACCAGCAACATAGACCAGCATAGCTAGTTTTGAAGGCAGAGTGATAAACATTAATCATTTTTTTCACAAGAGAAAAAACGTTGTTTTGAATATATTATATGAAGTAAAACAGTCCATGAAGTCATTACATTTTCACATCTGAAGATTGGAACCCAAATATCCATCCAGAAAAGTGGAAGTCCCACCCCGGACAATGATAGAAAAATACCCCATGTCACATACAGGGACATGATATAAAACCCAGTAACGGTCCACATGGAGATTATCGACAATCTGAGAAAGCATCCAAATATGCCCGAGACATCTATAAGAAAGTGAAATAGCAGTATGTAGAATAGTAAAGCAACAGATAGAGTACGTACCGACGTCCATTGTTCCAAATACAAATTAAAGTACCCAAAATCCTTGAGCAGAGAAAAACGCTAATCATGTGAGGAGTGTGATATGTCCAAAATATAAAAAGACCATCAGACCATATCAATAAACCAGCAACATAGACCAGCATCGCTAGTTTTGAAGGCAGAGTGATAAACATTAATAATTTTTTTTTCACAAGAGAAAAAACATTGTTTTGAATATATTATATGAAGTAAAACAGTCCATGAAATCATTACATTTTCACATCTGAAGATTGGAACCCAAATATCCATCCAGAAAAGTGGAAGTCCCACCCCAGACAGTGATAGAAAAATACCCCATGTCACATACGGGGACTTGATATAAAACCCAGTAACGGTCCACATGGAGATTATCGACAATCTGAGAAAGCATCCAAATATGCCCGAGGCATCTATAAGAAAGTGAAATAGCAGTATGTAGAATAGTAAAGCAACAGATAGAGTACGTACCGACGTCCATTGTTCCAAATGCAAATTAAAGTACCCAAAATCCTTGAACAGAGAAAAACGCTAATCATGTGAGGAGTGTGACATGTCCAAAATATAAAAAGACCATCAGACCATATCAATAAACCAGCAACATAGACCAGCATCGCTAGTTTTGAAGGCAGAATGATAAACATTAATCATTTTTTTTTCAGAAGAGAAAAAATGCTATTTTGAATATATTATATGAAGTAAAACGGTCCATGAAGTCATTACATTTTCACATCTGAAGATTGGAACCCAAATATCCATCCAGAAAAGTGGAAGTCCCACCCCAGAAAATGATAGAAAAATACCCCATGTCACATACAAGGACATGATATAAAACCCAGTAACGGTCCACATGGATATTATCGACAATCTGAGAAAGCATCCAAATATGCCCGAGGCATCTATAAGAAAGTGAAATAGCAGTATGTAGAATAGTAAAGCAACAGATAGAGTATCGACGTCCATTGTTCCAAATACAAATTAAAGTACCCAAAATCCTTGAACAGAGAAAAACGATAATCATGCGAGGTGTGTGATATGTCCAAAATATAAAAAGACCATTAGACCATATCAATAAACCAGCAACATAGACCAACATCGCTAGTTTTGAAGGCAGCGTGATAACCTGTCAACACATAAAATAGTATCATAAAGCGGATACAGGAAAGGCTCGCTTGTTTCCATTAGTAGCCCGCTACAGCATCCACCTTGTTCATAGCAAAAAGGTTCCTGTAGATATACAGAGAAAGAGTATAATACTTAGACCATATAAACATGGCTCTGTATTTCAAAAAACAGGTTTAAAATAGAAACAGGGCAACATTTTTTTTTCCAATTGTTATGAACATAATTCAACCGTGAAATATTAATATAATAAACCACCCCGCAACGCTTCGACTATAAACAATCATATAAACATGGCTCTGTATTTCAAAAATTTAAAATAGAAATAAGGCAACATTTTTTTTTCTAAGTAAAGTTAATCTATTAACAGTGGGAATAAAATTACACCGAAGTCAAAAACATTGCCCAGACTCATGGACAATTTGTCATCAAAAAATCAAAAAATTAACAAGACTGCCCTCATACGAGGAAACCAGTCTTGAATGTTTACAGAATTCAAAAATATTACAAAGGTCCAGCATAGTAATATAATATAAAACATGCCCAATGAAGTGGGCCTGCGAAGCAAGAAAACCAAATTAACCAAACTACTCCTCCGGTGGTTCCTCCACGATTCAGCACCATCCTTCGGAAGGTCCAAGATTGCTAGGTGCTATCTCCACATTCATGCCACGGCTCCCCTCCTGAAGGCCCGAATGCTGGCTGACTTTTTCTGAGCTCAGAACCGCCGGACGGGTGCATTGTTCCTCCGTTTGGGCCTCCTCGCGGAAAACCACAGTGACTGAAGCTGTGATTTGCGGGTAGTTCAGAGAGAAATTAAAGGAAAAAACCGCAGTGCGCATCGTGGGAGAAGGTGAACTAGCGGTGGGAAAACGAGGAGTAGGGGAATCCATACGATGGCCAGATCCTACAACCTGACCCCGCCCACTCCGAGTGTTTTGATAGTGACCTGCGTAATAATCACTAGACTAGGAAGACGACTCAGTTGAGGGGCTGGAGGGAGCGTGCAGGGGTTGAAATCTAGTGCTCCCCCTACGGCAACGCATCCTTTGACGCAGGCGAGGCATAGATGCAGTCTCAGCAGTGGGCATAAGAGGAGACGGAGAAGCAGAATTCTAAGAAACAGAGGAAGACAAACATAGACCAGACCGAGAGAAATGCAGATATGCAGCAAGGTCTAAGCAGTAGTTCAGCTGGCCACTTCTCCTTCTCGTCACAGTGAGCAGGTAGTGTAACCCAGCAACTGGCTCGTCTGAAAAACCATAGCGAAACGCCATTTTATTGACCCGACTGCAATTCAATCGAAGGATGCCTATCATAATTAATCTTTGATCATTAATGAGAGCCGAAAGCCGAATCATATTGGAGCATGCGGAATCGCTAACAGGTGTGGAGGTTTGATCTTGAATAGTGTTAAAACTTAATTAATGCAGATTTGATGTGAAAACCTTGGAACTTAATTGAACAACGTTAAAACTTAATGTGATTGATATGAAATCGCCACATCCATGTCCCATCGCCTTAAACGCCATCGAATGCACTCGCAGCTGGGAGCAGGGCAAGTTTTGACTAAGGACATGTGGCAAAAATTTATTGGAGCGGATCTTTGTTTGGGCCGCTCATGCAGTGGAAATCCAGACCCAAAAAATATTAGGGTGAATTTGATAAGAAATTCGCGTCACAACTCTCCCTCCGTACGCCAGCCCAACTTCAGACCCGAAAAAGATTAGGGCGGAATTCATTTGGTTTTCGCGTCACAAAATTGGCTGACGTCAGCAAGCTATTTTGGAACGCGAATTTGGTTTGAATTATGGTTTATCGCCATTTGAAGTCTGGCGGGCTCTACTTAAGAACAATTTTTTTTTTATCCCATCTTATAAAATTTGTGTTGGTTTTCTTTGATAATACACATATTTATAATAAATCATGGGAATACCACACTAAACTTGTGGAAAAGTTATATAAATTATTGAGAACAATCATTTTTATGTAAAAATATCCAAATGTGCTTTTGGGAAATAAGAATTCAAGTATTTGGTTCATATTGTTTTAAAGGAAGAAGTGAAGTTGGAGCCTCAAAAGATGCAAGCTATTACAAAATGACCTATTCCTAAGAAAATCAAGGTTCTTAGAAGATTTTTTAGACTTACATGATATTATTGATCATTTGTTAAGAATTATACATGCATTTCAAGTCCACTCACAATCTCTTGAAGAAAATATCATTTATATGGAATGATGAGGCTACTTTGGCATTCTCTCTTTTAATGGATGCCATGTCTTCTACACCAACATCGGTTGCACCTACTTTTGGTAAAACATTCATAGTAGAGTGTGAGGCACTAGGACAAGGAATTTATGTAACATTAACATAATAAGGGATATCATTGGCTTTTAAAAGCAAGGAATTCAAAGAAAATATTTGGTGAAATCTACGTATGAAAAATAAATGGAAGCAATATTACATGCAATAAAAAATGGGGATAGTATATCATTCGGAGGTACTTTAAAGTCAAGATATACCATGATAGCATAAAGTATTTTTTGAAGCTATGATTTTCATTAGAAGATTAACAAAAATGAGGAGAAAAAATACAAAGTTTTAATTTTGAGATAATCTGCAAAAAGGGTAAGGAAAATTTAGTACATGATGCTCTTTCTAAAATAGAAGAGGCCTCAAATTTATATCCAATTACATTTTATATTCCTAGGTGGCTAGAAGAATCTTGCCATAATGGAAAAATGACAATAGTACTAAACAAAAACTAAAATTTATAAAGGATGGGATGAACTCTATGGAGCATTGGGAGTGAAAGAGAGATATACTTTGGTGCAAATGTAGAATATTTTATGCACGCAAGCATATTTGAATAAAAAAATATTAAGGGAGTCCCATGTCTCTCTGATGGTAGGACGCGGGGTTCCTTAAAACATCTCAAAGGATCAAAAAATATATTTTTGGAAGGAATGAAGAAAGATATTCAAAATTTTGTAAGAGAAGGTCAGGTTTGCATAATAAATAAAAGAGAGATAGTAAAATCTCTAGGGTTACTTTAACCATTTCACATACATATTCAAAGACTAGAAGATATATCAATAGACTTTATTACAGGGTTACTGAAATATAGAGGTAAGTATTACATTTTTGTGGTCATTTATATAGACAAATTTTGTAGATTTTTTTTGTAGAGCTCAAAGTACATAAACAACAAGCCAAGTGGCAGAAGCGTCCGTGAAAGAAATTCATAGTCTTCATGGTTTTCCTAAAGTAATAGTAACAAGAAACTTTTGGAAATAATTATTTAATACGAGTGGAGAAACACTAGCTGCCATGAGTTCTACATATCAAACACAATCAAATGGTCAAACAAAAATAGTTAACAAATGTTTTTAAGGTTATCTACAATGTTACTCTTTAGAAAAGCAATCTTAATGGATGAAGTGGGTTCGTCAAGGAAGAATGGTAATATGATACTATCATACTACCTATCACACATCTACTAAAGTTTCCCCATTTAAGGCCCTTTATGGATATCCAACTCCTAGTATCTCATACTTTTTGCAAGATAAGTCCAAAGTATAGGAAACAAAGTCACATATGGAAAATACTAAAGAAACTTTGAAAATTATTATGGAAAACCTTCAAATGACATGAAACATGATAAAACAACAAGGAGAACAACATTGAAGTGAAAGATAATTTGAGGAGGGTAATTGGGTATTTTTTAGATTATAGCATTATAAGCAATCTTCATTCAAGAAAAAGAAGAATAAAGAATTAGCTCAAAAATTTTATGGCCCTAAATAATTATTCATAGGATTGCACAAGTGGTATAAGAGTTGTATTTTCCTTTTTCTTGCATTCATAAGGTTTTTCATGTATCTTGCCTAAAAAAGGTTTTGGGAAAAAATATGCCAATGTAAATAGAACTTCCAAAATTAGATGAAGAATGAAAGTTGATTCTTGAACCACAAAAAGTTATAGATAAACATTACGTATCTCTTTGACATATAACCATTATGAAGTACCTAATCAAGTGGAAGAATATTCCTCTAGAAGAAGGTACATGGTAAAATGATCAATTCGTGATGAAATACCCATGGCTAAAGGGTTCGTTTGAAGTTTTGACAAAGGTTTTGTTATATGTTTTATATAACGTGCGGCAGAATAGTTTTATTGTTTGTTAAGGTCCCACACGGTGATTAAATTTGAAGGGAAGGTACGAATTTCAATTAGAAGGGCATATATCTATGTTGCCCTTCCATAATGAAAAGCTTAAAAAAAAAACTTTTCAATTGACCACAATAAATTATTTTTACATTTCATTTTCAGAAAGACAAAACCATCAATCTTTATATTAATAAAAGATTGTTACATATACAACAATGAAGAAGGCTCCATCTTTCATTGCTTAAATATCTCATTGGCAATGTCAACATAAGTCTTGAAGACACTATTATAAGAATTTGGATACATACCACTGGGATATAGGAGATTCTTATGTGTCATATTGTGTAATGCAATTTTGACTTTGTCTCACAAGGAGCAGCAGCATGGAGGTCTGGATTTTTCTTATAGAACTTTTTTATTATTATTTGAAATGTTGTTTATAGATAGGAAGACAACAATGAAATTATGAGCATGGTGGACAATTAGTCAAGCTCATGATGAGAAACCATGATGATGTAAGTTTTCAATTTAACATTTTTACATGTTAAAGACAAATAGTCAAAATCACTGACAACTTAGTATGCCATAATTAATAATCATTCCCTGTTCACTTTTGTTAATAGGTTTATGTCACACGATGATCTCTCTTCTCTGGCATTTACTTGTATTGAAGATCACTATTCTAGGAATAAAGAGTTATTTTCTCCAAAAATAACCCTAGCCAAACATTGACAATGCATCAAGGATATCTTTCTATGCTTCATAAGTACATATGTTCTACTTCTAAATCATGTCTTGGAAGTGGTTGTTTCGCTGGAAATTATTCACCAGTTGGTTTCATACCAAAGTCTTTTTCACATTTTCAACATCCAATACATGAAAAAGATAATGGTTTAAAACAACATAAATATTTGAAATTTTGCAAGAATTGTCTGGCACACTTTGAATATGAATTTTGAAGTCAAGTACATGATGCTATATAGGATCAAGTGTCATTTTGAATACCAAATGTTTCACAAGAAACTTCTCAACATGCTACCCTGTAGTAAGGATTAAATGACAATATTGCATCAACTATTTCCATAATAAAAGTGCACCTCGGCCATAAGACTAAACAACTAAAAATGTTGTAGATCTAACAAGACCACACAATCAAATGTATTCCACAAGGCCAATACTGTATGAAAAATGAAAATGAGTTTTTAACCAAAAATACCTTAGGCAACTAATTCAATTAGATACACCAAACCATCAGCAAAAAGGAAAACCAGCCAACTCAAAAGGCAAGCGTTTACCTCCGTTGACAAAATTTTGAGTTCCGAAACAAGGGCCTTTATTGTCTTGTCAATGCCCCTAGTAATTTGAACGGGGTTTGCACCTGCTGCAACAACCTAAAAAAAAGGTTTCATTTCAAATTATTTTCCACAAATTTAAGATACAACCATTGTCAGTTTTGTATTTCCTAACAAGCTCATAAATTTTGACAAAATAACCAAAAATTTTTAATACCTGATAGCAATGTTTTCACTCAAAAACTATCTTAGACTCAATAAGCCCAACCCAAAACTAAAAAACCAAACACCATAAGGCCCTACAAAAATGAATAGATGATCTTAATCCAGTACTATCGACAAAAAGTTACCTTTACACCCTCACTTATTAAACCCTGTGCTGTTGAATTTTAACTTCAACTATTGTAGCAGAAGGACGGATGCAGTAGCAACATTTTTTTTTGGGTTTCTTGCACGCCATCCAGAAATTTAATTCAGCATTTAAAATTCCTGCAAGTTTTTTTTGTAGACAGCCGCGGCCATATTTCTATATAGGATTGTATTTAAACACAACAACCAGCATTAACGCAATTCACCAACCAGAAATTAAACAAACATAAATTTACCCCCCAGTTTTGTAAATTCAAAAGGAGGACACGTGGAGCATTAATATTGGATCGCATGAAATTTAAGGGAATCTGAAAACCTGAAAACTGGACCCGAATTTTTTATAAGGCACATTGGATTGAGAATTCGCGTTACAAATTAGGCAGATGTCAGCATCCCATTTTGGAACGCGAATTTGGTTTGAAATTCAATCTATTCAGACTTTTGAAGTCCGACAGAAAGGGTTATTTAATGTTTTGATAGTTTAATTTTATGTATGATTTAATATATACATATGTTTTAAACATATGTTATATATATATCATATGCGAAATGAAAGGTGGGCCATAGAATTTAGTTTTAATTTTTTTTTTTTTTAAAGAGGGTTTATTATAATATGTTTTATATGTTACGGCATATAAAAATAGAAAGGACAAAAAATCTTGGTAGTTTTTTTATAGACAGTACGTAAATTTTTTATTACACAGCAGTGTGTAAAAAGTGAAAGACTGAGTGTAACTTTTTAAGTGTGTATGCACAGCAGTGCGAAAGTGAAAAACACAGCAGCGTGTTTTAGAGACAAAGTATGTTTGCTTTGAACAGACAGTGAGTTGGTTTTATGCACTGCGTTTTGTAGCAGTCATAATTTTGTAATCCCTCTCAGTGAGGAAGAAGTGTAATAGTTTTTTTTGAGTTATTGAAGGGAATAGAAGTTTGTTTTCAAAGTATTGAAACTATGTCTCCTGTCAAAGAAATTTTTATTTTCTCTGTGTTAGAGGAAGGGAGATTTATTCTCCATTCATTGTTCTGGAATTTTTCAATATTCCAACATGTGCAAGAACCACAGATGTTGTGGTTCCATCCCTAGCTAAATCATTTGTCTTTGCCGCAGCTTGCCTTACCAACTCGGCCCCAATATTTTCAACTAGGTCCTCTAATTCAACCAATAAAAATTCCAAAACCATAGTATTGAGATACATTTCATTACACTGTCAATAACAATAAAATTTGACTCAGCCATAACCCTTTCCTTTTATTGTTGTGAAAATATTTATGCATTACTCTAATGTGGCTAGTCCATAGGCCAAGTAGACCACTGGGTAACAAATATGTTTCCTTTCACCTTTGAGTTTTCAAATTATGCCTACCAAATCTAAGACATTTAAGAGGGGGAACTAATACAACGTTAAAAAGAAAACCAGAGCACACATCTACAAATTACCTCCTTATCTACTGTCATACCATCATTAACTATTTTCGGAGAACCATGCTTGCTCTCCAAGACAACATTTTTCCCTTCGCCCCAAGGGTGACTCCAACAAGATCAGCAAGTTTGTTCACACCGCCTGCAAGACAAATTGACAATGCTTTCGGTAAGTGTGCAATTGAATTCCAGACCATATGCAAAAACAACCCTCCATGAAAAATTAAAATAACACATTAAAATAGAATATAAGTGGACAAGGAAAGATCCATCGCAGTGAAGTTTCACGTGCAGGTGACCTTCCTTTAAACATAATTTTTTCTCTGACCTGCAATTTTTTTGTCACTGAGCCATCCTTGTTGAAGTACAACTCCTTTTCCATAGCTCTTGTATTAACTACCTTCTCTCTATCGTGTAATCTCAGAGTCCCTCTTCTGCTTGAGTGATTAAAGGAAATGGGTGAAAAAACTGAAAGAGAAGACAATTGTCTGCCATAATTATCAAACATTTCACCCAACTTCTTCCCCTTTCCATTGTTACCCAATGAGGTAGATGTGGCAATTGTTGTCATACTGCCCAAAGCAGAGGCCATCTTCTCTTATCCTGAATATAGAATTACAAGATCTTCATATTAGTATGAACCTTAAAAAACATGACTCACTTTGCTAAAAACCACTTTTAAGTTGTAATAGGCAAACTAAACAACTATCGCAACTTTTGGCAACTTTTGGAGCATTAAGAGAGAAACAACCAAAGAGAAATACAACCACAATCCTCATTTTAATGAGACCGGACTATATATTTGCATTAAGATAATAGAAAGAAATCATGACTATATTAAGGCCAGCACAAAACAATCTTTAACTAGTGTCTCTCGTGGCCTTCAGGTTGCCATGCTAGAGGTTGCATATTTTTAATTTAAATTCTTGACCTCTCGTGCTCATATATGAATGCATCCAATGGGATATCTACATCAAATGCTCCTTTATATCCCCAAAAACAAATTCCCTACTACAAGAGCACCAACATTGATGGATCACCCCACACCATCCCACCCACTAGAAACGGTGAAAAAGGAAACCTGAGAATACTTTTGAAATATCTCAAGATGACTATATGGGTGGTTCTTATGAATCAACCAACCATTCAGAACATGCTCATCAATCCAAACCATGAGTATTATGTGACGATATTCAAGCAGGCACTGAATCGGATTTTTGAAGCTATGTTAGAGAAACCCTAAACTCTCACTAAAAATAGGTGAAATGTGGCACCACTCAAAGATTGACATGTGCCAATTGGTACAAGTGGTAGAAAATTGGCATGCTCAAACAACAAGGTGATGCAGGAATGACATGAGGGAGAAGATATCAGAAAAGCCCCAAATTTGGAGAACTAATGCTCATCACCAACCTGAGATTGACAACTTTACATGATGTAACCTATGAAATCGTAAATGGAGAAATCATAGTAACAATAAAGTAACCTATGTAAAAATAAATTTGGATTCATCCTGGGAGTGGTAATGGGAGAAATCATAGTGAACAACAGGAAACATGCAGAGTTGCTTACAATCAAATAGATGAAAAAAAACATACAAAAAACCTAGATAATAATCATGAAAAAGATTAATATTGAATTATGAACTGTAAAGGAACTTACAAAATGTGACATTACGAACCTGGTCAAGCGCACAAGAAAAAATATCCTAGACATGACCCTGGTTGACAAGTTGTATTGCTCATGATGCAAAAGGATTTGTACCTGCACTGCCAAGTCAATCAAAATCCATCATTATCTATACAATAAATACAAGTAATTGATGTAGTATTTTTTACTATAAGATGCATTATTATGATAATGTTAGAACATATGTTGAAAATGTCAAAACATACCTGAATAAGCTCCTCTTCGTTTCAAGAACAATTTATTGGAGTCGCATGAACTTGGAATAAGCCTCCCACGATCTGAAAGAGTAGCAACTAAGTCAACAGTGACTTTTTTGTTGCTACGCTGGATCGAGGGAGGTTTGCTCCAAGATTAAATCGCTCCAATAAATTATTCTCTACTAAACAGGGCCAACCATGTGAAGGTGGAAGCTCTTATGGCCCCTCCCCCTCACATCACTCTCAATTCCCCAATACCCAATCTATATTTCATTTTTTACTTTCATGAGCATAAAAAAAAATATTCAATAACTAATAAAAAAAACAATTCAACAAAAAGTACGCAAGGAAACATTGCAATTAATGCTTGACATAAAAATAGTATGATAAATGAGTTTTTTATATAACGCAAAAAATGTTCCAAGTATGGTAACATTTGTCTTATAATAATACAATATTTTACATTATCAAATTTTCTTTTTTTCTTCCTATTTCTAAAGCTCTTAATTACATCATCAATATCATCGTGCTCTGCTCCTGTTTCGTGCCTTTCGACCCGCACTGCCGACCTAGTTGTGTAGTCATGATGTTTGGTCTCATCCAGTGATGGGGCATCGCCTACAAAAACGGATAATATTAAATTTTAATTGTCATTTTTAAATATAATTGAACTAGTTCGGTAATATTAATAAAAAAATTTGCAATGAGATTATTTACCTGGTGCACCAGTTGTCGCTGCTGACCTAGTTGAGTAGTCACGATGTCTGGTCTCATCCAGTGACGGGGCATCACCTACAAAAACAGATAATATTAAATTTTAATTGTCAGTTTTTAAATATCATTGAACTAGTTCGATAATATTAATAAAAAAAATTGCAATGAGATTATTTACCTGGTGCACCAGTTGTCGCCGTTGGGACTGTTGCCCTGTCTTCCTCTCTGGTGGTAAGATCCTCAAGGGAAACATTCTCTATCATTTAAACAAAAAATTTATAAGGACAACCATCAAGGTATAATTAGAAAAAATTATAAGTGGAAATTAATTACCGTCACGACCCTCACTGATAGTAGCATTGTCGGCCTGGTCCCCACTACAATGATCAGTTTGCACGTGAGGATCATCTACATCTGTCTCTAAAACTGGGTTATTGCCTCGTCAGTAGTGCTGCTCCCCTGATTTAAACAAAGTTGTTAGACATTAAATTTATGGACGAAAACAAACATATTGAAAGGTTAATGTTTTACCTTATCAGGCATTCTGGATCTTGGGACCTACCCCAAGCTTTTGCGACATTCAACTACGGCTTGATAGCCGAAATGGAAAGCAATATTTTTATCTTCCTCTGTAGTTTCTGTTCCGAAGTCATCACCCTACATTTCATATGATTGTGTATTTTTAATCATATTTGATAGGATTACAAAAATGTTGGAAGGCGATACAATTAATTATAAGTTGTTTAGCTACTTAATTACAATTCTTGCGGCTAATTTCAAGTAGCCACCCTGGCCTAGCTTGTGATGGCCCTTTTTTTCAATCCTAGCTTTGGTTTCCTTTGAGGTGTCAAGAAACCTAGCATCAAAATATTGAATTTAGATATGATGTAGCACACTTTTATTTTAGACATAGAGAAAATTAAAGCTATTGAATTAAAGTTGTAATTTACCTTGCAGGTCCAGCTGGCATTTTTCCTTCTTTCTTTGCCCTTTTCTCTTTTCCGTCATGGATGAGTGCTCTCCACTCACTCTCTGGAACTGTGAGAGGATGCTCGTATCTAGGGTTAAATTGCAATTGCGTCCTATAGGTGTCCCTGGTATATTTCAAATATTTGCCGGCTACCCGAGCCACCGTTGTTCTGTCAAATGTGCTGACCCCAAAAAGGGCTTCTAGATAATCTAGAAGTTCTTTTTTTAGGTTGGAATTCTGGGAATTCCACCCTGTGCGTATGGTTGGGCCAAAAATTACCAACGCATGGCTCTCCAAAAACTTGTAGAACTCATTGTTTCCTACACAGAAAAAAAAGAAGATATTATCATTAATTTAAAAATAAAAATCATCATAAATATGTTTTAGATAAAGTACATGAAATAGTTAAAATATTAAAATTTACCTGGGAGTTGTACGTGCTTTATAGGGACACCTTCATCATTCACCAAAAACATGCCATTAGTGGTCCCTGTGGAGCTGACACGTGTAGCTCCAGGAAATGCAATAATGTAGTTGGCCATATCAGCCTCATCATTGCAAACACGTTCAACGGTTGGCTGGGTGTTTTCCTGGGCAGGGTGTGTTTCTTGGCTGGCACCTAAAGGAGTAGAAGGTGTACGAGAGGGTTGCTGGGAAATCTCTTGCCCTTTTGTCCCACTACCACCAACACTGGGTTCAGCAAGTGCCATAAAACGCTACATACAAAAGAACTTTTTGTTATTTTAGTCAATGTAAAAATTAAAAATCAAACTATCACAATTCATCTCATGCAGAACAAAAAAAATATCCTTTTGAATTTTTACTATTACCTGATATGTTTCTAGCTGGCTCATAATTTATTTTATCCTCTCTTCTATTTTAGGTGTTTGAGGTGCATCTATCAAAGTATTAAATTTCGACCTTGCATCTCGTGCCTTTTTTCGCAACAAGAACACTGGAGATAGGGATGAAGAAAGCTCTTCCTCAAAAATGGAATCATCAGGCGTACCATGGCTAGGTGTATGCATATTTGAACAAAATTAATATTATTTCAATTATGTAAATAACTAAAATACCTGAAGATAGAACAATCCGGGCACTTTACATGTTCTTCCGCTGGCCTCTCTCTGTGATCATCCCGTCTCGGGGTTGTTCTTGTACTGCCCTGATCAGTCTGCCACATTGCAATAAAATTATAAATGTAAAAACTTGAAAAAAATATCTAACTTTAAAACACAAAATGAAAACTGAAATAATTTTTAATAAGACACCGGAAGACAGAGTTAGAGTTTCAAATATGCCTTGCATTTAATTCAGTCCTGGAAACATGTCATTGCACATTAAGGCACCCAAACAAGAGAAAAGTTGACAATGAAGACCTTATTGAATATATTGTTGGAGCAACTTCTAGTAAACTTGTTGTGAAGACCTTGAGGAAATTTTTGGAGCAACATTGTTGAAGCTGATGGTATAGCATTTTTAGAGATGATCTTGAAGGGCCTTGAAGTGAAGCTTTTGGAGCAACTATTGAAAAATCCTTAGAGCATTTAAGTAAGGCACTTTCTATCTTCCATCACCTTTTTCCTTTCAATATCATTTAAACGATTTTGCTGATATTTAATTTTTGAAATCACATTATAATTCCTTGATTATATGTGTTTGGGACTTTCCCTTTGAAATTACCCAAAAATACCCTGGCAATTTTATCTTCAGGATGCATGTCTGACCCTATTGTTCAATATTTTGATTGATAGTAGTAAACATAGAGAGTTAGGGGGCTCTTGACTTGGTTTGGTTGGGACATTAGATCCCTAACATCTACTAGGGAGAACCCCACTTGAGTTGGAGGAGAGCTAGCCCGAAGTGAAAAGAGGTTGGTGAGGTGACAATGGAGCTATTGAATTACACATGGTATCACACTTTAGCTTTAGGACTTTATCTTGAGAAGTGCGAGATTTTTCTATATCAATTCTCAAATTGTTTACAACACTATTGTTAAGAACTAATAAGAAGTGATGTTGAGGGGTTTTTGGGTATAAGAAACAATACCATTTAAAAACTAGGGTTCTCGGTCCTTGGCATTCCTTCACCTGGGCCTAGGGGCACACTAGAATAATTTCACACTAAACCATGCAAACTTAAAAGTAACTTAATAGATCCATAAAGTAATAATAATCATAATTCCTAATTTCTTATTGTACGATATGATGCAAATTATTCAAACATGAAGCAATGAAGACATGCAATGTCTGAATTTCAAGATTGATGAACCAATACAAGAAGTTAGAAACTACAACTTTGATTCAATACTCTGTGTCCTAACTCCAAGAAGGAATCTAGTTTTTAGTACAGAACATGCATCGTGTATTATCAATTCTTAATTGACAACAACTAAAGGACATCTACCTCATCAATTCCTTCCCATTTTGTGTTTTTATGTTATATTCCTTATAAAAGCATCAAATTTCTCTCAAAGTAAGCAACCACTAAATAAAATAAAAAATAGTTGAGATATGATTGAGAAATGGTCATTTATTTCTTGAAAGAATCTTCACAATTTCTTTGGTTGTTTTTCATCTCAAGAAACAAGAAATGACCTAAGAAACTATTGTGATGTAATATAAGAAACAACATGATGCAATGGCCATTTTCAAAGCCAAATGATGTCCATTGAGGACATGGCCTTTATTTGGTTCCTGTTTCATAGGAGTTTCAGGTAGAAATGGAACTTTGTTGTACCATTTCCAATAGTAAAAAGGGAAAACCTTATTTTTCCATGGGAAATAATTTACCTTTCCTTTTTCAAGATAATCTAAATCACAAAAAATATGAACTATACTGCACACATTCTTGGATAATGTGAAAGTGGAAAAGGAATACCCTACACAAGTGATGCACACATGTAAATTTTAACACTAATAGATTTTTGTAGTTGAAATGCAATGCTTGTTTTCATTTAAATGTAGGGTTTTTAAAGCAGGGAGAAATAATGGCTGCCAAATTAATAAGCGTTTCTTTGGGAAAAATTTAAATCGTGTATTGGGTGATGAAGATAATAGAGGGTATTGAATCTTGATTCTTGACATCTAGAGAGAACCCTACAGCCTAACACAATCCAATGGAATTGACCAAAAAAACCCAAATAGAGTTAACCCTACTACAGGAGGAAGGGCCTGCAGTAAGAACTTACCATTTTGCAAGAGCTAAGGGCGAATGCTGTCCTGCAAAAGCTAAGGGCGAATGCTGTTCTACAAGAGCTAAGGGCGAATGCAGGGTGAATGCTGTTCTGCAAGAGCTCAGGGTAAATGCTGAGGGCGAATGCTGTTCTGCAAGAGCTCAGGGCGAATGCTGTTCTGCAAGAGCTCAGGGCGAATGCTGAGGGCGAATGCTATTCTGCAAGAGCTCAGGGCGAATGCTGAGGGCGAATGCTATTCTACAAGAGCTGAGGGCGAATGATTTTCTGCAAGAGATGAGGGTGAATGCTGAGGGAAAATGTTGTTTTGCAAGAGCTGAGGGCGAATGCTGAGGGCGAATGCTATTCTGCAAGAGCGGAGGGCGAATGCGCGCGTGATATCAGACGTTAATGTAGCTATTGCGACGGATATAAGTTTCGTATTTTTAATAAAATCATTTTTATGTAGTGCGCATATAAGTTTCGTATTTTTATGTAGCGCGCATATAAGTGTCATTATATCGATGGCAGTAAAAGCGTCGCTATTGCGATGGCTGCCTCCAAACGTCGCAATTGCAACACTTAGACATTGTGTCGCACTTGCGACGTTTAGAGACAGCCGTCACAATTGCGACGCTTTGGGGCATAGTGTCGCAATTGCGACGTCTTCCTCCAAATGTCGCAATTGCGACACTTTGTCTAAGTGTCGGTATTGCGACACTTTTCTATAAACGTCGGTATAGCAACGGTTTCGGGCGGGATTGAAAAAATTTGGGGAAATTTCCGACATTTGGTCAAAAGCGTCGGAACCAAGTGTTGGAATTTCCCCTAAATGTACTAGTGCATGAACAAGAGCCTTAAATCGAGCACATCATATAACTAGCATATAACCAGATTAGGTGGAACACTTTTTATGTTAGAAATAAGATCAATTGGATGTTCAGTCATTTTGATGGCTTCTTCAAATTAATGCCATTTTTATCCATGTCGATCATAATTTTCCAAATGTTCCTTTCATGTACTTTTAGTTCCAAATATTGACTTCCTAACATATCAAGTACGCATATTTATATATTTCTCAGGGGAAGTTATTTTCCTAATTGGATCCATTAAAAAGGTACTACACATTTCACTTGAGATTTTGGCTATGCATGGAAACACCAAATCTACAAGGTCTTTATCTATCACAAAATATTGACTCTATAAGTAGCCTCCAACATTAGAATCATTGAGCGAAGTACCAAATTGTCCTTGTGGAGAAAAAATGTTAATGTTTCTACTTCTAATGAAATCTTGTGCCATTCCCATAATTTTTTTCATAAGGCACTGCTCACCATGGTGGTAAGAAGAATTCTATGAGACATAACCTGAGAATTGAGAAACCCTTTCTTGTGTACCAAAATTTCTCTTGAAAGAACAAAAAAATATTTTTGTTTCCCTTGATTTCATTCCATCAACCATGGATGGGATGGATATTTGAAATTCATTCATGGAAATTAATCTTAGCGCCTTGATTACAAAGTCATTGTACTTGATAACATCTTAATCTGTTCCAAATATGTTCCTAACCCAAATTGTCTTAGCCAATCCTTTTTATACTTGACCAATTTTTTGAAATACTCCTTGCTCTTTTGAAGTACTTGTACTAAGACCATTATAGCACTTCATTGTCGAGATTGATATTGATCCACTTATAGATTCTCTTGTTGATTCATACTCAGACATGGTGTAAAAGAACATTTTCCTTCCATCATTATGGGTTGCAGACCAAGGATTTTCTTGATATTTCGAATCTAAACATTTTTCATTATTTTTTTATGGCTAAATTCCCTTACATATTTCCTCTAAGAGGGAACACACCGTGCACACACCATAGTGGTTTAAACAAACAATAGATCAACTTTCCATAGTTTTGGCCCTAGTTGAATCTCCCTCTATTAAAATTAGAGTACATTTCTCAAAATTATTTCCACTTACTTCATTTGCATCATCATGCTTGATGATACCAGTGAACCTTTGTCTCTTTGATCATCAGTTTTATTCATATCCTTCCTTTTTTGAAGTTTGCACATGACAATATTTTCTCAACACTCTAAATTTTTCCACTTTCTTCATTAATTCTTGGGAGAGTTCACACTTCCAACCAAAGTTGTCTCCCTGATTTCATTCCCACCAAGAAGGGTCACATACCCTATTGTACCATTTTGAGTTGGAGTGCAAAAAGAAGTACATTGTTTTCTGGTTACACGGACAGAAAAATCAGGGTGTGGGGAATTGGACATATATAAATAATTTAGAGGTTGTTGTTCCTTGAGAAACAATTCTTGGCTGTGTACAAGAATCCGTGCTCAAGACATTAAAGATTATGTCACAAAATATATATATGTG
>JAXQQM020065179.1:0-22950 GCA_034641835.2 Pinus albicaulis
GGGTCTCAAATTTAGTATCAGTTAGGAAAAAGACTGGTGAAATCAGACTCTGCATCGATTTCCGAAACTTAAATAGGGCATGTCTGAAAGATAACTACCCTCTGCCCAAAATGGACCACATACTTCAGAAGGTGGTAGGCGCTAAAAGAATCTCATTGCTTGATGGTTTTTCTGGTTATAACCAAGTATTGGTTTATCCTACCGATCAGCATAAAACAGCTTTCACCACCCCCTGGGGCACTTTTATGTACGTTAAAATGCCTTTCGGACTAATGAATGTTGGCGCCACATTTCAAAGAGCCATGGACATAGCTTTCTCAGAAGACATAGGTATTTTCATAGTCATATATCTCGACGATATAACAGTATATTCTAAATCAGATGAAGAACACCTAGCACACTTAAGAAAAGTCTTCAACAAATGCAGGAAGTATGGTTTGTCCCTAAACCCCAAGAAAACACTTTTCGGTCTAGAAGAAGGAAAACTCCTACGTCACATTATGTCGGAAGAAGGAATTAAAATAGACCCCCAGAGAATTGAAGGTATTTTACAGATAAGTCACCCCAGAAACATAAAGGAGTTACAGTCCTTTATCGGCAAGATAAATTTCTTAAGAAGATTCATTCCAAATCTTGCTGAGCTCCTGAAAGAGATCACAAATATGTTAAGAAAGGAGGTCGGGGTTAAATGGACTTTAGAAGCCAAAAAATATTTTGAACTGATTAAAAGGGCCTTAACTGAAACACCTGTATTAATAAGCCCTGACTTTACCAAAGATTTTTACATTTTTTCATTTGCCTCAGAACATACAATAGCTGCGGTGTTGTTGCAAAAGAATGCAGCTGGGCAAGAGCAACCCATTGCCTTTTTTAGGAAGTCCCTAAGAGATGCTCCCTTGAAATATAACATCATGGAGAAACAGGCATTCGCATTGGTAAAGGCACTAAAATATTTCCGAGTTTACATCTTACATTCTCATGTCATAGCTTTCGTCCCTAATACTGTCGTCAAGGACATTCTCAACCAAGATCCCGATGGTAAAAGGGGAAAGTGGATTGCTATCATCCTAGAGTATGATTTAGAAATTAGGCCTACTAAACTAGTTAAAGGGCAAGGGCTTGCGATATTAATGGCTGAAACCAACCTCCAAGCTTTAGATATAAATTTTGTCGATGCCTTAGAAGAACAGGAAGAATGCACACTTCCCCCTATCAATCAAACATTTTTGGATTCACCTTGGTATGCAGACATTCTCTATGTATTAACTTATATGAATGCTCCTCCGACCTTATCAAAAACAAAGGCGAGATTTCTCAAACAAAAATCTTTAAAGTTTTGCATTATAGATAGTTCTCTGTATTGGAAAAATCCTACTGGTATGCTGCTTAAATGTCTGCTTGAGTCTGATGCAGAGAAAATTATGCGGGAAATGCATGAAGGGGAATGTGGAGGTCATCTCTACTGGAAAACTACTGCAAACAAAATCCTTAGAGCCGGTTATTATTGGCCCACCTTGTTCCCTGATACTCACAAACTGGTCATGAACTGCCATAAATGTCAAATTTTTTATGGCAAGAAAAAGCTTCTACCTTTGCCCTTACATCCCATCATAGTTGAAGGACCCTTCCAACAATGGGGTCTAGACTTCATTGGAGAAATTCACCCCTCCTCCTCCGCTCAACATAAATGGATCCTCACAGCCACCGATTACTTTACCAAATGGATAGAAGCCATACCATCTCGGAACGCCACCGATTCAGTCATCATTACGTTCCTAGAAACCAATATCCTATCCAGATTTGGCTGTCCCAGGAAAATCATTACAGATAACGCCACTGCCTTCTCTTCCAAGAAAATGATAGACTTCTGTCACAAATATCATATTTCATTAGGGCATTCCACAGCCTATTACCCTCAAGGTAATGGCTTAGCCGAGTCTTCTAACAAAAGCCTAGTCAATATCATCAAAAAACTTCTGGAACAAAATCAAAAAGCATGGCATGGGAAACTAGTGCACGCCTTATGGGCTGATAGATTAACTACCAAGAAGTCCATAGGTATGTCCCCTTACCAGCTAGTTTATGGTGTTGACGCCATTTTCCCAACCTCTCTAGGAGTTCCAGTAATGAAATTACTACAAGAAGTCCAAATAGAAGAAAATGACATACAAAGGAGAGTAAATCAGACTATCCATTTAGAACAAACCAGAGAAGAAGTTTACCAAAGGGCTCAGTTAGCACAAGACAAAATAAAACAGATTTTCGACAGAAGAACTAAGGAAAATGATTTTCAGATTGGAGATAAAGTTTTAAAATGGGATTCTAGAAGAGAAGATAAAGGTAAACATGGCAAGTTTGAAAATTTATGGAAAGGGCCTTACATTATCAGCTCAGTTAGTGGAAACAATGCTTTCTTCTTACAAGAACCTGATGGGAATGAAATTTTTGGGGGTCCTGTGAATGGTAGGACATTAAAACACTATTTTTGTCAAGAACTCCATTTTTGAGTTTGAAACACTTTCAGTCATTGTACATACCATTGTTTGAAATATTGAAAAAATAGAAAAGTCAAAAACAGTAAAAAGCATAAAAGAGGGCAAGTGAAGATAGAACAAAGTCCCATGTTCCAAAAAATAGTCTTTCGGAAAGCGAGCAAGTCTAAATGCCGCTACTAGTGCTTCAATGTCTTGTTCAGCTATCTAGCCTAATCATAGCTGAGCATGTTTAAATTTATTTGCTGATAAGTTAGTGAGTGTCAAGATAGTCAACATTGTGTGAGATTGACTTATCACAGAGCTTAGATTAGGGAGAGATTCTGGTTCCACATGCCTAAAACAGAACCAAAGAGAGAAGCGAGGGATGAAAAACACATTGTACATCTTAACCCCGCTTGTCTAGTTTCCCTTTGTTGCAAAATAACATTTGTGTGCAGCTTGTCTTTTATGCCGCAAATGCATGACAAATCAGACTGCCTAATCCTGATTTGATCATTTTTCAATTTCATGTTGTAGATTAGAGAATGAAATCCTGTCAAACTGCTTAATCTTGACAGTCGATCTAGTTTTAGGTAGAGAAATGAAGGAGTTCATCAGCTTAATCTGAACTCCCGGTAGATATAAGAGTAGAAATAGATAGTTTCATTTTGCAAAAAGAAAAATATGCATTGTCAAAAGGCTGCTAGTTCAAATGCGCCAAAGAGAAGAAAAAATGTTAGGAAAGATAGTGGGGTAGGTAGAAGTATCATTGATGTTAACCATGCTGTCACTTTTCAGAAATAACATCAAAAGAAGGGTAAATTTGCGCCAATGGATAAGGCACTGGTCTTCATAAGCCAAAGATCTGAATTCTGGACACCTCCTGACGAGGAGCTGCCCTCCCCAAATGGAGCCACTGTTAGCCATCAGTATTTTTTACATGTTAGTGATGACTATATCTTCAGCTGAGTTTTCTAGAAACCGATTTCCTTATGTCAATATGTCATCCAGAAAACCCTCCCAAAACTTTTTTCGCCTTTCTACCTATTCAGTCCACCCCTGGCAACATCAAAAACCTCATATCACAATCCTATCTAGCTTCAGCCTTATTGATCTGCCCATCAACCTTAAAAGGCAAATCCACATATGTTTAAATAGTCTCCCCTATGTTAGGAAGTGGCGTTTTAGGACATTTCACCTTTGGCAATCATCAAAAAGCCAAAAAGCCTCCATCTGCAGCAGACCTACCATGACTGATCCCTTACTTTGCAAATGAAATTGACAAACAGCCCTAAGTCGCGCCACTCACAACCCCTAGATCTCAGCACTGCATAAAGCCCAATCTCAAGCTGACTAGTAGGTTTTTCACAGTGTTCTATGGTTCTACAAAGACAGGAAATATATTTCATCTCATGGAGTAAATGTTTGAGTTTACAGTTAGAGGAACAGCTGCTTCTAAATGTATTGTGAGCCTGAGATGAAGCTGCAAAACAAAAGTCACTCATCAAGACCTTACAGCTCTTTCCAGCATGAAAATCACAGTAAGAAAGGGTCGCCACTGTCTCAGCAAAATGGTAAATTGTCAAGGCCCAGAACCTCCTTCATTTACAAATAGAGGGTTAGGGCGCCTCCTTCATCCATAAGCAGAGGGCGCAGGCCAGTGTTGACTCAGAAGGTTGCAAAAGTCCAGGTTTTCCTTTACTAAAACAATGAAACAATATCTTCAGGTTTCATGAATGTAATGGATGATCATAACAGGAATGGAGCTTGAAATATGATAAGCTCAAAGGAAAGGGGAGTTTGGCCTGATAAAGGAGCTCATTTCAAACTTGCAAACAATATGAATTGTTGAACTTTAGAAGGGCCTGTCATCAGTAAACATCCAAATCATAAGAAGCCTGTTTTGTTCAAGATCAAATGGAATAGATGATGTTAACCAATGCCATTACACATGCAGAAAGAAAGCCCTTAGCTTTTTCAAATACACTGACCTTCATAGTCACAAAGAGTTTTTGTCAAGTAACAGGTCATGAGATAAACAATCCAAATGATAAATTTCTCAGTCACCCTTAGAACAGTGTCACTATGGCTAGGGTTTTCTTCTAAAAACACAGTGATGCTTGCAAGTAAAGATGCTAAGATTGGTGTTTTTCAAGAAGTTTTCTTACCACCACATTCAGAGAAAGGCTGTGTCGAACATAATGGTCAAAAAGTCTCCGGACACCTTATCTGATGAAGAGCCTCCTCCATGCATGAGTAGAGGGCCAAAGCCATTGCAAGTTGCTAAAACTAATTGATATAAGAAAGCAGTGGAAGGATACCACAAACTGAATAAAGGTCATTGCACAGGTGAATGATAGTGCTGATGATGCAAAGGTATTGGTGCTCCTATTCAAAAGAGTTGCCTGTCAGACTGTACCTAAAATGGAAGGGAGACAGAAATGAACATAGGCATGCATTGATACTACAAAGAGTAGTTGCTTTAAAAAAGGGTTAAAGGTACCCCATTGTCACCTGCCATTAAGTTTAAAAGATCTCTTTTTGAGTAAAGCAGAGGAGTATAGTGTGAAAGCATGCAACTACAAGAAGGCACTTACAGTCCAAGGAGAAAAGCTTATAAGTCACCTAATAGCAGAAATTATTAACAAGTTGGAGTGGCACAGGCAATCCCCTGTTGAAGTGATAAAACAGCTTCAAATGCCTTTTGCCAGTTTTTGGATGACTTTTCTTCCTTAACATTTCGCCTAACTTATCAAAACAGGGGACAAAGTTGAGTTTTTGCAATATCTCTTTTATAAAAAGACCAATGCACCAGTCAAGATACGTTAACAAAGCAAGCCCTATTTTTTTAGAAGCATAACAGTTGTTTTTTTTTTTTTAGCATTATCTTCACAATGGTAAGGTGGGTTTCCGTACGTCAGAAATAGCACCAATGTTGTTAAAAAACAATAGCAGAGATAATATAGATATGCTTGGATTATTGGTCGAAGTTCAGAGCTCGGGGTCAGAATCAAAGGGCGGGTATATATATGCAAATAACAAACCCACTGTTTGAAAAACAAACAGAGTTAAAAATCAATGTTAAATCCGAAAGGATAAGTGACCGTTGGAGAGTTATGGTGATATAGTATCAAAGGGTAATTATGGTGTAAATTTTTCATTTTCAAAAATCTGAAGAAGAGCCCACGCCTCTCCACCATCGAGACAAAGAGAATCTGGTCGGAAATTCACAGGTTTGCCCTAGAAAAAGCAGCGCGACGCGCCTGGGATTTGGCGCGATGTGCCTGGGCAGCAAAATACACGGGGCCTCTTCGTCGGCGCGACGTGCCTGTACGTGGGCGCGACGTGCCTGTACAAGGCCGCCCGACCACACGACAGGCCGACCCGACAAGTTTTCCTGCGCGACGGGTTTTATCCAAAGGTTGCCGCGCAGCTTTTCCAGAGTATCCAGGGTTTCTTTCATCCTTTCAAGCGGACGTCCATCAAATTTTAAAGTATTTATGAATTCCCCATCGATTGCAAGATATTGATAAATGACAAGAATGTTTAAAAACCTCGGACCTTGCTATTTTTATCTACACAGTGAGATGAGGTAATTGCATTGTGATAATACGGGGTTTTATGGTTAGAAACCAGTTTGTGTCGTTTTCAAATCATGTATTGATTGACATCAGAGGTTTCAAGAATAGAGTGACTGTTGTCATTATCTCACCAACACAGCTTTGTAGCAAACTGCCCCCTGTTTCACGGTATTTTGTCACCACTGTGAAAAATTGTTAACAAAGAGTTTCCAAAGGTGCAGAGTCATTTTCTAAAAGGCAGAGTTGTTGGTGGTTAAATGTTAAACATTGGAGGCAGGGGTATAGAGGTGTTGATGGACTATTTAAACTCACAAATTTGAAAATAATCCCTGGCTGAAGCAGAGAATATGTTCTCTAAACCACTGTTGCACTGATTTTTCACCCAAGCTAAGTCTGCTCCTTTCTTTCCACTGTATGGTATCTACATAAATTTGTTGACAGAGGGATTCTGAGGGTGAAACAGGGCCATTTTCTAGAAGGCAGGGTTGTTATTAATTGGGCACTTGTTGATGATCAAAGTTTACATTGAAGCCAGAAGCACCAAAGTGGTGTTGGATTTCTCAAAACTTCACAAGTGAAAGGGGCCATTTTCTAAAGAGCAGAGTTGTTAGTATTTGAAGTTAAGATTAAGACAGAGGTTGAAGATTTGTTAACAGGGTTTTTCTGAAGGTAAACAGAGCCACTTTCTAAAGGGCAGAGTTGTTGATGGTTGAAACTTTAAAACATTAAGAGGCAGAGGTATAGAAGTGTTGGTTGATCTTTTAACTTCACAAGAAAAGGTGTCCTTCACAAAGCACTGTGCACTGATTTTACAATCTAACTTGAGTCTGCCTTTCCTAGAAATCATATTGTGTCATGTTGAAGACTTGTTGACAGAGATTTTCAAAGGTAAACAACATAGTGAAGGACAGAGGTTGTTGATGTTGGATTTTGACATCAAAGGCAGAGGTATAAAGGTGGTGATTGACTTCTCAAAAGTCACAAGTGAAAGGTGTTTTCCTTAACACTGTGGGCTAATTTTTCACCTAACCAAAAGGTCTCCTTTCTTTCCACTGTATGGTCTCTACAGAAATCTGTTGACCGAGGTATTCTTCAAGGTGAATGACCTAAAGAGCAGGGTTATTCTATTCTAGTTTTGTTTTGAAAACACAAATAACAGTGTAGGTTGGCCTCTAACAAAGTCACAAGAGGGGTGATTGTTCAAAACTGTGCACAGGGAATCTACAAAGCAGTTACCCCATCCTTTACACATGGTACCATTGTTGAAAAGGTTACATAGCTGAAGTGTATCCAGAGTTGAGGGACTGTTTTTAAGAAGTGTAGAGGGGGCTTATTCAAGGGAGCATTGTTACATTTCATTCAAAACCACATTGTCTAAACTATCCAAACAGTGTAGTGGCCAGTTTCAATCCAGCAGAGCATTTTTCATATAGCGAAGGCAGTTTGCCTCTTCCAAAGCTTGTTTCAAAGTCAGAATGCCTCCAAAACGAGATCACAAAGGCGGACAACATAAGAGATATGAGCCTATCTCCATAGAAGAAATCAATGCTCACCCATCAGTTCTTTTCAATTTCCATGAAGTAGGTTGTCTTGATTTCTGTCAGAGGATAGAAGAAGTCAAGAGTTTCTCGCCACTTACACATTTGTGCGCTTTGAGATTCAAAGACAAACACTTCCAGTTAGCAGGTCTTGACTTCAAAATCTCCCCAAGGTATGTATCCAAGGCTACCAAGATCCCGTATCATGGTGAAAAGTGGTTTAAACAAGCGCATCTTGATCTGGAGGATTATAAACTTTTCATCAAGCCGGAACATAGAGAAACCATCACCGCTATTTTCCCTTTCTCCTATCTTCTTGACAGTTATGCTCCGCTGATGAAAGCCATAATGAGATATTTCACTTGTGAAGGGAGGTTTAGCCAAATTTTTTCCTATCATGTTCGCTTGTTGATGCATTTTACTAGAAGCAGGCAGTTAAACCTTCCATACTTTTTGTCCAAAAGCATAGAGAAAATGGCAGCTACTGTCCAAAAGAAAACTTCACCTCAGCAAATCCCTTCTCTCTTTCACCATTCCTTGATCAAAATCATCTTCTTACACCAGCTGGAGAAGAAAGGGGTTTCATGGGATTCATTCATTAGCCATGCCGATTTTTCCACTGTCCCTCCTGTTCATGTGTCTCCTACTCAGCCTGTCCATCGCCCAGTGCCTTTATCTAGTAGGCCTACCCCTAAAAAACTCAAGATGACCACTGGGCAGCCAAGTAAACAGGGAGAAGGAGAGGGCAGTGAGCCACAGGGAGAGAAGGAGGATGATGAACAGCAGCAGCCAGATTTTGAGGGACAGCAGCAGTTGGGGATTAGTGAGCAGCAGCAGCTAGAGTTGGAAGATCAGCAGCAAGTGCAGGTTGATGAACAGCAGCAAGTGTAGGTTGATGAACAGCAGCAAGTGCAGGTTGATGAGCAGCAGCCAGAGTTGGAAGAGGAACAGCAGCAGACAGAGATTGAAGAGCAGCAGGTTGAGCAAACAATTGAAGCATCTTTTGAGCCACAAGCTGGACAAGATGTTGAGGAAGGACAGAAAGCTGAAGCTGCCTCCTTGACAGTGACCAAAACTGTTCCTAAAAAGAGGAAATTGCCCAAAAAGACAACTTCTAGCTTGCCAAGGAGAAAGAGTGCTAGATTGGCCTTCAAAGGAAAAAGTGCAGTTGGAGAAAGTGCCAAGCATGGAGGTAAATCAGCTGTCATCCCTATCCCAAGCGATGAAAGTGATAATGAGGCCCGCATCCTTGAAAACCTCCTCATTCACAAAGAAGGGCAAATTGAGGTGTTACAAGAAGATCTTCAAAGGGCGAGGAATTTCAACTACTTCTTGGAGGTTGAAAACAAACAAATGAAGTATCATGCAGCCATTCATGAGGCTAGGGCGATCAAGTATAAGAAAGAGGCAGAAAAGGCACAAGTAAGAATTGAAGAGCTCATAGGCGAGTTTGATGATGAAGAGGAGGAAGACCAGCCTAGGCGAAAGAGGCCTAGGACCATCGGGCTTAGAAGAGCCTTGGAGAAACAGAGAGCAGAAGAACAAGCTCAATTCAAAGCCTTTCGTCTCACTGCCCTCTTTGAGCAGGAAATTGAGGAAAACAAGGAAGCATGGCTTGAGAGGGCTAACCAACATTTGGAAACAAAGCTTGAGAAGGCAAACAGGGATCTTGAGCTACAGAGAAAAAGGACTCTTCACTTTCAGAAGCTAAATCAGTTTGCCAGGCGAAAATTGAAGGTAGCACAAGAAAAATTGAAGAAGTTAAAGGAGAGGCGCCTAGCACGGAAAGAAGCAAAAAGCACATCAGCCCTCGATATTTTGGCTTCATCTTCGGAGCATGTTTTTATGGACCCTTGAGGGTCATGCATGCCAATTTTGGGCCTGTTTCGGAAACTTTTTGTTTTTTGGCATTTTTTGGGTTTTTGGCCAAAAACTCATAAATGCGCCATTTCAGTTTGATGAGTCGTCAAGGGAGGAGGGTGATACCAATGGATGCCATAATTTCATGAGCAGCTCTCCAACGATTTTCAGGGCATTTGAAGATCATTCGCCCCCTCAAATTGGCGAAAAATAGCCTCATTTTGCACATTCTGCTCGCCATATCAGCAGCCTGCTATTTTCTGGGTTTTTACACACAGGTACAGTTTTGAGGGACTTTCAGAGATCAGATAGAGGTGATTCCACTTGCGTTGGAAAGCAGACACAGAGAGATTTCCAACGAGCCATCATGAGCCTCATTTCGACATCGGGAAGGCTTCCATTTGCATCCAGCAAGTCAGGGGACCTTTTTCAGGCATAAATATGAAGTATTTTTGTAATTTTTGAGCTCCAAAAATCTGCTTTTCCCAAATGTGCGTTAAGCTATTTTTATCATGGGAAAATCATGTAAAGTCAATATAATTTCCGTTTTTAGCAGTTTTTTAGATATTTTATGGGATATTTTGTGCCTTGGGCTTTGCAAAGCCTCAAGGACAAGTTTAGATATTTTGACTTGGCCAATGGGATAGCTAGGTGCTCCATGAGGTTTTCCTTCCTCAAGCCTATTTATTCCATGGTTCTCATTGTAAATCAGAGGCTGAACTTGAGAGAAGAATTAATGCATTGGTCATATGAGCTTTGAAGAATACACTTGAGTTATGATTTTTGGACTGCCTCTTGGATGCTTTGAGGAATGTTGAAGGCTTGTTGATGGATTCCTTGACATGGTAGAATGGTATAGTGCTTCTTAATGTGTTTTGTCTTCTAGTTTTCACTCATAATTCATTTTTCTTGCTGCTATAGATCAGTAAAGATTGATTTTGAGATATGCCCATGGAGGCACCTCAAAATCCTTGAATCTTCATAGCTTGATGTTTTCTTCTCCCTTAGTTATGCTAAAGAATTCTTAGCTGCTCTTTAGTAACCTAAGGTATTGTTGCTAAGTTTTATTCATCAGTTCCATGTATGTTGAGTAGGATGTATGGTTTTCCCTACCTACCTATCAGCCGCCCATAGTTCTGTCCATAAAACTTTCTCTTTGACTGATTTGTTGGTCATTTTGTTGAACCAAGGAGGCCTAGTCCCGATCTAGCCCTTTGCCTAAAACTATGAAAACTTATTTGTCCAAGTGCCCAATGACTTAGAGACTATGTTTAGGCGTTCCGGCATATTTTATGAGTTGTTAGTTTGTCTCATGTGTTTTCCCCAAAATCTGATAGCCTTTTCCCGAAGTTAGAGGGTCTTATACCTCTATGTATGGCTGGAATGTCTGATTTCTATGTATTGATTAGTTTATAGTTATTCCTAGCATGATTGATGGCTTGCTATTACATGTTTATGTCTGCTATTAACTAGTTTGCACTTGAAATCCCTTGTCTTTCACCAACTTATTGTTCATTTAATCCATTTTTCCCAGAGATCCCTTCTATTGTGAATCAAATCGGCCCTACAGCAGTTTTACATCATCGCCTCATAAGCTTCCTTGACCTGTTTGACCCCATAGCCCAATTTATCTACATCTTGTTATCCAGTTTATGTATTTGATCAGTTTCACCCCTCACCAACTTAAAAACTAAAAAAACCAAAAACACACTTCACAACTAGCCTAATATCAGAACATCGCAAGTAAACACACCGACATCTTCTACATATATAGAGAGAGCCCTCTCTGAGTCTAGGAAGGCTAGGTCCTTTGGCTCCAAAGCTTGGTTTGATGCTACATCATCATTTGGCTAGCCAATCGGCCAAATCACGGGACCCTAACACTGCCTACAATCATTGTGCTCATTTACGCTCATTCAGCCATCTTACCTCCGTTGAACCCTCCTCACGCAGACAAGTTTTAAAGAGCAGAAAGAAGGATGGGTCAGTTGTTGAGAACAGAACCAGAAGGACCTAAATTCATGGAAGGATACCCGCAAGTCAGGGATATATTGAAAAAGGCAAAGTGGCTTCGGTTCATCCAAAAGTTTAGAGGCTACCATAAAGAGGTGACAAAATCTTTTGCAAGGTCTTTCAATGGCCTGGAGGTAGAGATTGGGGACCTCAAATTTACGGTGAATGAGGCATCCATAGCAGCTGCCACAGAACTTCCTCAAGAAGGTGAACGCTGGTTCAAGAACAAGAGTATTAGTGATGAAGCCTGGAGAGTAATCCTACGTAACCCAAGTATGGATGTAACTATTTTTAAAAGGGGAATTCCTGTTCATGCTTTGAAAGAGGAGTGGGCTACTTTGCTGCTAGTTATTCAAAAATTTATCACCTGTGAGGGCCGTTTTGGGTCAATGTATATGTATCATACCCGATTGCTGATGAATTTTCTAGACAACCAGACCCTCAATCTGCCATACTTTTTATTAAATAGTTTGAAGAAGATGTCTGTGACCGTTCAGAAGCATTTAGGGGACGTGGAGCCACATTTGTATCACCATGGTCTTGTGAAAATTCTGATTGAAAAACAGTTAAAAGAGAAAAATGACACATGGGAACAATTTTTTATTAGAAATTTCTTTGAAGAACCCCAAGAAATTCCTGAAGGCAGTACATCAAGAAGGAGTAGGAGGAAGAGAACAAATGATGAAACTCAAAGCACTCCTACTACTACAATTGAAAGAACTAGTGGAGAAGGGAGACTGTCAAAGAAGAGGAAGAAAGAAACCAAAGGTAAAAAGCCAATAACATCAAAAGAGAGAAAAAGTATTGAGGCTATGCATCAAACCCCTTCCTCCGAAGAAGATCATCAAGTGTTATCTGAGAGACTAGTTCACCTTCAGGAACAGTCATCTATGGCCAAAAAGAGGGTAAAAGAAAAACAAAAAGGAAAAGATAGTGTTCCACAGCGTGTAAGAAGAAGTTCCAGACTTAAAGGGAAGTTGAGGAAAACACAAACGAAAGGACCCCATTTTATTGATTTGGGAGAAGAAACACCTGAACAATCCCTAGCTGGCCATAGTCCATCTCATTCTCAGTCAGACATTGAACATAGTTCATTTCATTCTCAGTCAGATATTGAACATAGTCCATCTCATTCTCAGCCAGACGTTGACATGAGCCCTTTTCAGCCAGATTTTGAAGCCGCAGGTGTCTTCAGGCAAATCGGGCCACATGGGCAAGTTCAAAATGACGTGGACATGGATCGTGTCCTATTGGCTCGATCGAATTCATCTAAGAAGGTTGTGGTCAAAGGTGGCCAAGTGGTGGTCAACCGTAGAGTCCCACGGTGACAGAACTATGTTTCTCATCACGTGGAGATTTGCGTGGCCGTTTCTAAAACGCGCGAGACACATCAACACCTGTAAACGGCTTTATAAGCCAAATCCAACATCCACTCTCCATAGATTTAATCCTCACGGTGACCATGATGCTAGATCTCTGGACATGATGGTTCATGTGTCTTCTACCAGCGCAGACTTTAGGGAATTAGTTATATCTCCTTCTGTTATAAATAATGCGTTCTCATACGCATAATAGTTAGATCTTCTGAAGCTCTGTAATGTAATTGTGTCGCCATTGTGTTGTGACATTGTTTCTCTGTTATGACCGCATTTTAATATATGAGAAGACCTTGTTCAAAAGCGTAATTCGTATTTGAAAGCTGCTCCCCGAGGTCTGTGCAGAGGGCCCCTGCACACGCTGAGGTTTTGTGTACTACTGTATAGTTTTATGCTTCATTTATTTATGTTCATTGTGCTATAGTCATTCACGTGTATATACATTACGTCTTTCATGGTATTTACATTTCATCTCTGTCCATAATCTTTCATGTTTTATATTTTACTTTTGTCCATAATCTTTTATGTTTTATGTTGTTGTTAACTGATCAGTGTTCTTGTTTCAGATTACAATAGACAGCCCGGGCATTTGCACTTCTTTTTATAATGACTAATGACATGGAATCAATATTGTCCTTCTGTTGATTTCGTTTTCTTAGTTTTTGTTTAATTCCAGCATTGTTTTGTTTATTTCAGTCTTGCACATTTGCTTTAAGTAGTTAGATTAGATATTAAACTGTTCATGTCATTTTCAGTTACCTCTGAAAGCCATAGTGAGACTAATGGTGAGGGATTGAAGTATGAGTGTATAGTTTGATATTAGTTTACTTTTCTGCAAGTTAGATATTAAATTGTTCATGTCATTTTCAGTTACTTCTGAAAGCCATAGCGAGACTAATGGTGAGGGATTGAAGTATGAATGTATAGTTTGATATTAGTTTACTTTTCTGCAAGATAGATATTAAATTTTTCATGTCATTTTCAGTTACCTCCAAAATCCATAGCGAGACTAATGGTGAGGGATTGAAGTATGAGTGTGTAATTTGATATTAGTTTACTTTTCTGCAAATTAGATATCAAATTGCTCAAGTTGTTTATGATTACCTCCGAAAGCCATAGCGAGACTAATGGTGAGGGGTCAGAATATGAGTTGATGTAATTTGATTTTAGTTTTACTTTACTTGCAATCTTTTCTTTGAGTAACAGTTTCTTTTGTGTTTAGACAGCAGCAAGGGTAATGGTTTTCATGATCAATAGTTCAATGTTTGTTTAACTAGGATAGTAGCACATTTCATTTCCTTTTAGGAACTAATTTTCTCATTTTATGTTTCAAAATCCTTTTGAAGCTTGAAAGTTTGGTAAATCATTATAAAGGACATCATTGCCTTGAACAATCATAACCATACTTGTCTTTTAGAATTTTCATTAGGAAACCAACCAAGATAAAAAGAAAAAAAAAGAAAAACGACAAAAAAGTAAGAGATAGGTTATCTTGCACATATAGTGCGCCACACTTCGTCAGCTTACGAATCCCGAATTGACAAATTAATGTAGCAATTTAGGACACACTAAATTGACCAAACACTCATCATAAATGCCACTCCTTCATGACAGCGTTGTTGATTTGGTCAAAGTTGACCTATTCAACATGTATCCTCTCCAAGTCACACCCAAAGGTGCTTAATCCAACTGATTATTCTTCCTCCTTTCACAGTAGGAGTGTTATTTTTCCTTCTAAGGATATTTATGGGTCTCCCTACCCACTTATTCACCTACCTAGTGACAAAATGATCTATAATATTCCATTTAGTTAAAAGCTAAATTTTAGGAATATTACAGTCCTCCCCTCCAAAATGGTGCTTGTCCTCAAGCCGCAATGTAAAGCTGGAGTAAAATTCCTCCCCTCCTCCTCTTGTGGCCTCCTCATCAATAGTCCCCATCACTTCTCACAATAATCTGTAATAAATATTCCCGGCAAAAGTTCCTCCCAAGTATGCAAAACAAAATGGCTCACATCTTGAGAAAGTGGAATGTGTAAGTGGAAACCTTCTTGTTGTCCAATGGCCTCCTCAAGATAGGAGTGATGACAAGCATAGGGGATCTCATTCCCAATGAGATACTCCCATCTCCATGCTATCATCCAAATGAAATGAGCCATCCTATGTAGCTCATCAAATAAATCCTCAACCCCTAGTTCATGCAATGTATTGGGGTTGTATGGAGAGATTATATTTTCCCATCCATGTTGTTTCTCTCTCCATTTATGATATGTATGGGGCTGTGGCTGATCTTGGGCTGAAATATTATGGTCTCCACAAATGTCCCAAGTTACCCCACCAATCAAAACATCCATGAAGTGCCTCTCCCAAGAACTCAAGTTCTCCAAATGGCTCCTCCCACATGAAGACAAGAGATGTAGCATGGAAATAATGGTTTTCCCATTGCTTCTCCTAAAACATGCAACATTTGAAGCATGGAGAATCATACTCCAAATGGGAACCTCCAACTCTTGTGCCATCCTCCCAACAAAGCTTCCCATAAAAATAAGAACATCATCAATTTATGGAAGCAAAAACAAATAAAAACAAGTTGTCATATGACAATCGGGAGGTGGATCATAGTTCCACATGTGGAACCAGCACATTTCATCCCCTTCCTGCCTCAAAAAAAATTATAACAAGTGTCTTTTCAGCCACTTGTTTGTTTCCACAATCATCCTACAAGATGGGATCATGAAATTAAAATTTGGTGCCAATGGTGCATACCAAGAATCATGTGACATTTCCCACAAACCACCAATAGAATGACCAACATCAATGCTACAAATGGCCTCAAGTAAATCATAATACAATATACAGTAAGGAATGATCCTCTTTGGTACAATATGTTTCTCATAAAAATTAAAGGAGTACAAATCATAACGCATAAATGTACATCCTCTATCATGTATTTTGGTCATTGAGCTAAAATGGCTCAACTAAAAGTTCTCCCTCACTCTCAATGACTAGGGAAGTTGTTGTGACAACCTCTCCATCATCATTCGGGCTATGCATCTCTCCATATGCTGATATACATCTTGTTGGATTATGTCCCAAGTGAACTCCTCCATCAAGGAATAATATGCATCAAAGTGCATGGAATGAGAGTCTGCTTGTGTTGCATGTAACAGCTTCTCCTTGAGCTCAGAAGCTTTAGTCAAGAAGACTCTGCCATAAGAATAGATGACCTCATCATCCACCATGTATCTATCATCTCCCTCCGGGTCATCAAGAAACATGGAAGCACCAAGATCCTTGGATTACTCTACCAAAAGTTGAGACCTTCAATATGGATCAATCCTCCTAAGAGACAGCGCTGTAGATCTAAAATGTGAAGTTCCCCACATGTTTTTGTCTTTTCCCTTGACATCCATCATGCCAAATTCATCCTCCAAAGTGTTTCCATGCCCATCATGCAGCTTCTCATGCTCATGTAGAAATGGTGGCCTTTGGAAGTTGGCCTCCCATGAGAAGCTACCATCCAAAAAGAACCTCTTGATCTTGGCCAATGTAAGCATGAGTGACCTCCATCTACTCCAATATATGGAGGATTGCTTCCTCAAAGGAAGTACCCTCTATTTCTCCAAATCCATGGAGTAGCTCCCTTGCACCATGGTGGTGCCATCCTCCATCACTGCAGCAACTTATGTCAGCGCATAATATGTAGTGAGAGTGGGTAATTCTGAAAATGGGATAGTGTATCCCTCCTCCTTGATTCTACCCCAGACTCTCTGCGCCGTACTAGACCCCTCCAAGGTATTCACCCTTCCAGAATCTAAGAGTGGTGAACCAAATGGTAAGATTTCTGTCACCAACTCTAGATCTGGTGGCCTCCCAGGTGGAATGCCTCCATGGAGTGAGACATCAAGATCTAAAGCAGACTGTATATATGAGTGGACTGATTTTTCTTTCCTCTCATTGTGCAATACAGTCTCCTTCTTCTGTGGAGAAACCTCCTGAAATAGATAAGGGTGAATGCTCATTATCCCTTGATGTTGATCCTTCTTTTCTTCTTCTCCTTCCATCTGCCAAGTCTCACAATCCACAATAACTAATACATGTTGCTCCAGGATTGTGCTTTGGTTCCCACATTTTAGATCATTTGGAACTCCTTGCAAAGACACAAGGACTCCTCTAATGGAAGCAATGGATCCCTTTCCACCTCCATGTGGTGATGGATCTTCTCCTGATGGTACAACGTTGTTAGCTCTTCTTTTCTCATCCTCTTCATCAATATTTGAGAATGCCTCATCATCAATGAGAGACCATATATCTTGGTCTTCCCTTGAAGAAGGAATCACCATGTCTTCATATATAGAAGAGGGCTATTCAAGAAGTGGGGATATTACCCTTGGTAATGTATTATGCATGTTTTTATCCCCTTAAACAAAAATATGGAGTGGAGTTGGTAAAATAGATCCCTCCAACTCATGCAAAGGTTTTGAATTTTTGGTTTCAACAAAAGATGTTTTACAATGTTTAATATCAAATATTTTCACTATCTTCTTAGTGAAACCTTCATAAGTATTTACACTTTCATGATGAAATGAAGGAGAACTATAAAACCACCAATCATGGGCCATACCTTTAAGGTGCAGCGCTGCTACTCTAATGGCCTCCTTTTCTGAGACTTGGTGTAGCTGAAAATAGGAATCTAGCTCCTTCACCCATGCCTTGGTTGTGCACTTTGCTGATCCATCAAAGTTAGATATACATATTCTACCTCTCTTGCTTCTATGATTTTTTTTGGATCTTCTATCTTCCTTGAGTTGGCAAAACCCTTGGAAGTCCAAGTGCTCTTTGAATCTCCAAGAATGAGACTCATACTCTTGAAGATAGTCACTCAAGGTCTCCTCCTTGGGTGTATCTTCTTCGTCCATTTATCTCGTAGTGAATGTGGGCAATAAACTGTGTTGTGGATCTGCATGTGTGGCTGAATTTCCAAGCCCATCATGTGAATATCTAGGGCTTGCTTCACTTTCAAACCTTCTTGGAAATTTTCTACACCTCTCCCCTTTCATCTCCTTGATATCTTCCTTGATATTTTTCACCGTTTGGAAAAGAAGCTAGGAGATCCTCTCTTCCTTCATTTCTCCAAAAAATGGAGTCATGCCTTTGTTTCTTCTGTACAGCTTCTCCTTCCTGTGAGAAGCTTCTCCTCCTAGTGGCATAATGTCTTCAATGCACAGTCTGAGCCAAGATTATGCTCTGATACCACTGTAATATTCCAAAATGGAAATAGCAGCAATACAAGACATAATAATATAAAACACAACAATTATGAACATGTCATTAGAGGGATCAATATGCATCCATCATTTTATTAATAAATCAGCAACAATATACAAAAATATCTTGAGGTTCAAGCCACTCAAGCAATAAGAACAAGCCTCCAATGATCATATCAATAAACACATGAGTTGTTGCTACTGCATAGAATGTCAGAAAGCAGTGACATTGTTGTCTATATTAGTTTAACTGCTATTTTAATCATACATAAATATGATATGGCTGATAGATACAAAATAAATGCTCATAAAAGAATATATGGGCTCTAACACATGATTTCTAGCCAACCCAGAAAAGATTGCTAGAAATACCAAGAAAAATATACAATGTGAAAAATAACCCTAGGGTTGATATGCCACTACAATATGGACTTGAATATAATGAGGCTATGACATATCTGAAATGATAATTTCCTCCTCCAATGGTATTTCTCAATAGAAGGTTGATCCCTCTATTCATAAATAGACCCTCCTGATGAGCCCAATGAACCCCTTAGCAACTACCTCTAAAAATAACGCAGATATGGACTGAAACTGCGTTGTGATGGATGGTAGATGGTTGGTTTGATGTAAAAATATATATAAATATTCCTAGGATCCTTCCTTGCTGATCCTCCAATGGGTAGGCTACCTCTCCACTGAAAAACAAGCCCAGAATTGGCTCTATGTGATCCTCCTTTGCTGCACCCAGCAACACAACCCAGGTCTAAACAGAAATTGCATTATAGCTGAAGGAGGTAGCTTGGACAGAATGCCAGAATGAGGAAATTCAGTCCAAATAACCTCTCCTTCCTTGAGGATGAGGTAGGGATTCCCGATCAGGAACACCCTTGTGCTAAACAGCACAACAAACCCCGCTAAACATCTAAAGGATGCAAAGTATAAACATACCAATATCAAAATGATAATCTAAAATATGAATAAAAATGGTTGTCATCCCCTCCATATATAGTGTGTGAGCCTTCTCACATTGGGTCCCATCCATACTTGCCACTAAGCTCGTGCAATTTTTCCTCCACTAAAACTGCGTTGCCTCATCATAAATGCCACTCCTCCATGACAACGTTGTTGATTTGGTCAAAGTTGACCTATTCAACATGTATCCCCTCAATTCACACCCAAAGGTGCTTAATCCAGTTGATTATTCTTTCCTCCTTTCACATTAGGAGTGTTATTTTTCCTTCTAAGGAGATTTATGGGTCTCCCTACCCACTTATTCACCTACCTAGCGACAAAATGATCTATAATATTCCATTTAGCTAAAAGCTAAACTTTAGGAATATTACACTAGGTGCTAAGAGAAAAATTAATATTCCTATTATTTGCATGCTAATTCAGGAATATTACACTTTATCACGGCTGATGTTAAATTTTCATTTGGTTTGATGCTGCAGAGTGTGATATTGTAATATTCCCAAATGGGGAATGCAGCAATACAATGTAGATATGCAGGAAAATAATGCAGATCATAAAAGAAAAAGTAGGAGGCCAATATGGAGACCTTTCAAATGTATTTACAGTAGCAAAATAGATGTAAAATATTGCCCATAAGATGCATAACAGGAAATACAAGTCTCCAATGAAAGAAAATTTTCAAAAGAGGTGTTGCAACCATGTATAAAGACTGGAAATAGCCTTACAGCATTATTTTATTGGTCTGCAACAGCTGTAGATTACACATTAGATATAGAGTAGATAAGTGCATGAAAATTTATATCTATAATAGATCCATACACTATAAAGGCTCCTCTAACAATCCCCCTTATGGTTTTTTAGCAAAACACCATGTACAAGATATAGATCTAAGATCTAATTCTATAGATCTACTGAAACATTCAGATCTGGAAAGAGGATCTGATCTGATATGAACAAGAATATGATCACCTCCAATGGATCTCCAAAGTGAAGGGCAGATCCCTAACACTTGAAAACCAACTCTCCAAATGGTGTAACACCCTGCAACTGCACCTACAAGAATATGTAGATCTGGAAGTAAAACTGCGCTATAGGGATCAAAATGTGGTTGGTCTGCTGCCAAGATATGAAAATGAATCCCAAGTCCTCCAATACTCTCCTCCCAATGAAGTAGAAGTCTCCTCCATTGAAAAGGAGCAATGATATGTTCTAGATCTGAGAAGATCTAGCCTCCACTTGTTGCAGCTTGCAAAGACAACCAAACCCTCAACAGGATCTGTGTTGTAGTTGAAAGAAGAATCTTGGCCTTCAGCCAGATAGTGGACTATGCAACACAAACTCTCCCAAGAGCTACTCAATGGGAAGAGGTGGGATTCCCGACCAGGAACACCCAATGCTAAACAACATTTTAAATCTAGGCTAAACGTCCAAAGAAATCTATATGTATAAACAGACAATATATTTAGAAATCTAATATCATCAGCAACCTTCTAATGCTGCCATCCCCTTCCTTTTATAAGACAAGAGCTTGCAAAACATAAACCACATCCAATGAGAATACTCCTTTCACACAAGGCACCTCCATCTAAAACTGTGATGTGCCTCATTGATGGCCACTCCTCCATGAAAACATTGTAGATTTGGTCAAGGTTGACCTAGTCAACATGTTTTAGCCCCTCCCCTGTCCACACTTTAGGGTGCTTTATTAAGCTGGAAATATGATCCACTTTCACATGAGAAGTGGTTTTATTCACAAATAATAGCTTTATGGGTCTCCCCACCCACTTATTCACCTATCTATGTAACAAAAAAAAAAAATTAATATTCTCATTAGTTGTAGACTAATATAGGAATATTATATATATGCGCTAAAAACTCAAATCATTGCGCTTTATCAGATTTTGCAGATACATTTCATTGTTCGTTTATTATCTTATCGGGTCTGACTTATCGCAATTCCTTTTGAAATGATAAAAGTTTGTCTTTTAAGGAGGCACGACGTGATCTTATAACTTTAAGGGTTTTTTAAGTTTTTCAACGGGGAACTTCATATATTTCAAAAAGGTTGGAATGCTTATCGCAATTTGCAATTCTTATATGTATTTTAACTTTTGTCAACTTGTGAGTTGTGTGATTTTCACTAAGTGCAATGAAATCAAATCGAAAGGAACATGCCTTATATTCCTAAAGTTTAAAACTTAACAATAAACGAAATATTTTTTTATTAAACTCTATTTATTTTTTAAAGGGTCCCCATTTATTCTAAAATCTATTAAAGTTATGAATAATAAATGGGGGGTGTTGTTTAGTACAACAGGTGCCTATACATAATATTCATCCATTATGGGTTTGAAAAACATCGCTTGCTTCTATAAATGTGTATATATTCCACCCAGATACTTGAGGAGTACTCCCACGTTCATTGGGGAAATACCCAAAATTATGACAATCTCTATAAATTCTATGATGTACTCCTGTACACTCTGCCCCTGTCTCATTATTGAAATTTTGAGGTCTAAAATGGGCCTCGAAACAAAAATGTACAACCAAAATAAACTTTATAAAACCAATAGGATTTAATATAATGGTGTCAACCATGGGGGATGATTCACCATTTTTGGAGCAAAAAATTAAAAAGATTAAAATAAATAAATAAACTACTTTTTCAACATATATCCCTATGGTTTTACTCAAATTTCAAGTGAGAGAACTCTTTGGATGTAGAATATAATTCCTTATCCAAGGAGTACCCATGTTTCATACTTTTGATGGACCTTGCTACATGAAAAATGAGAAACACGTGAAAAAACATGATTCCGGTCACATTTTTCATGTAGAAAGGTCCATAAAAAATATGCAACATGGGTACTCCTTGGATGAGGAATTAAATTATGCATCCAACGAGTGCTCTTGCTCAAAATTTGAGTAAAACTATAGGGAGATGAGTTGAAAATACGGGCTGAAAATTTTAGTTTATTTTCTTTTTTCCCTGTAAAATTTGATGATGTAATCTAATCTTGTTTTATTATTTCTACTATTTTTTATAATATTACTTAGAAATCCCATTTTATACCTCAAAATCTCTCTAATGCTACTTGAAATAATGCCACCAGATTCATTGGTCCTCTATATACCCAACATGGTAGAGTTGTGATTTAATGAGAGTTTTGAAATCCTCCCACTTAATCAATAGAGGATCTCCCTCCAACCATAGGGTTTCCATGTGGCTTTCCCACTAGGTCAGGGCATGGCCCTTTATTTTCAACCAGGAAAACAATATCTTTTTCTCTTCCTTTATACGATGAACACTAAAATAAATTTCTAATTGATGCAACTAGTGATTTAACTTCAAAGTGTTGATATCACCTTGATATGGCTTGATTTCAACCTTCAATTCCAATTTGAATAGGGACGATGAATGGTTCATGACATTAAAACTAGGTTGTACCTTTTAGTGTTCTTTCTTATATTCCCTCTCAGGTTCTTTCTAATCTTCTGATTTCTCCTCCAATTCACCCTTTGTGTTAGAACCTCCATTTTCACTAAATATTCCAAGCTCATTAGTTAGTATCACCATGAGGAGGCACACATTATGGTTTATATTTGTTCTTTGTGATTCTAGCTATGAAAATCTGTCCTCTATGGGATATTTAGGGTTATTAACATATTCATTGATGATGGTTGGGGTTTTATGACTTTTGGCTTAACCAATCTAGATCCCGCTACAACTCTCCACAATATACCTAGAGAAATATGTTCTAATACTAATATGATCCATAAAATATTGTGGATATTACACTAGACAATTCCTCACAACAAATCCAATAAATATATATTGAAAAATCCAAAATCTATAGTATGAGGGTT
>JAXQQM020085709.1:0-29090 GCA_034641835.2 Pinus albicaulis
TGGTATCATTTCATGGCCTATCTTTTTATCCAAAAATCTCATCATTATCCACCATTTTCCTTACTAAAACTTCATAAATTCCTTACATCCTATTGAAATTGATTAATATAGTATCATAATTGTTATTTTTACATTGAAATGAATTTTGGGAATTTTCGTGTTAAAAACTAAAATTTTTCAAGAAATTATAGGTTCTGGTAACTTCCTGTAAATGCTTTATGTTTTGACATGTGGCGTGACAGGTAGACCAAAACAAAGGATGAGGGCTTAATCTAGAATGTACACGAATGGTGAAAAATCTATTCAACCTTATATTTGAAGTTCCTAAGTAGCCAGTCAATGCTGGTCAAACCCAGCCATTTCAGCAGAAAAATCTGAATCATAAATGAACAGACTTGATATTTTGCTTGTATTTACGGATTTAAACCAATTCGACTTCTTTTGGAAGTCAGTTAGGCTTTTGAGGATATGAATAGCCTCCTTTTTGTTATGTAATTCTGATAAACAGTTAGAGGAAAAAATATTGAAAGTTAGTTGATACGTAGAGAGACATACAAAGACATGAGATTTATGTGCCAAGCTTAAAACTCTGTTTTTATGTAATTGATTTCCAGACTTCAATAGAGACGGAGATTCAATTCTTCATGGTGTTATGATCTAGTATTTTCTCCCTTTGAAGTTACTCCAAGTGTGCTTTCAATGTGTGGAGGGCCCCCATGCAGTTCTGGTACACTTTCTTTATGTTTTCCTTTACATCTGCATATTCAGATCTGATAGTGCATTTCATTTAATTTTTATGTTGTGAGTTCATGAATTTTGATTAGAAGTGTGTTTATTGTTTCAGTTATCATTTCTGCTTTATGTTCATGGTTATAGTTGAAAAATTCAATTATTAGATTAATGTGTAAACCTTGTAAGAGGATTTAATTGTTGATTGAATTCGAAATTATTACCTTGATCTATGTTTTTAAATGAGTTTGATTTAAGTGTGCTGATTTGGAAGAGATTCTGTGAGCTGAAACCTTGTAAAAGGACTAGAATCTCAGACAACCATAAGCACTTTGTTTTTAGGAAGATAGATCTGTTTTAATTAGAGAGGTGTTTAAGTGTGTAAGGAACCAAAGGGAAATCTCTTATAAAAGGGTATTGGATCCTACTGCAACAAACCCTCACTTATGAAATTAGATCCTTCTAGGTCTATATATATTAGACAAGTATCTCTAATCTTACCTACTCAGGTTGACAAGAAATGAAAGCCTAATCTACAGCAGTAGAATAGACCAAACAATCACCATACCTCCATCTTGTTCAAAACTTGTTATATGATGCCCTAATAATGAAATGTTCACCTTTTCTTTGTCTTTCTCTCTAATATTCCTTCCCGATATAGCTTGTAACCTGTTCATGGTCTCTTCTTTCGTTCTCCACCTAATTTTTCATTGAGTGGACTCTTCACCATCTCCATTAATGCTCCATATTGGTCCTCCATCATTCTTTTTCTTTCTTGATTCCTTGTAGAAGATTGATTTCTTGAATCATCCTAGCTACAATCTTTATGAAGATTATACCTTTTCTTGGAATACATGACTTTCTCTTGAATATCTATTGTTTCAAGATCCACAACCCTATTTATTTGAGATGCTACCATGAAAAAGGTACTTCATTTGAAATTTCTTTCCTTTCAACTCGTAGATTGTTTTGGACCTCTATAGGACCTGATATTAGGTTTCCTTTTTGATTGCCATCTATTCCATCTTGTGAAATCTTGGAGCTTTCCTTCGGTTGGTCCTCTACCCTGTTTATTTGAGGTCCATGACCTTTTATTTGTATTGCATTTGTTTTCAAGAGAAAATTTTTTGTCTTTCTCCTTTATGACAACTTCTTGTACTCGTTCATCTTCATATTCTTCAAGTCCTGCAAAAAAACACTCATATAAACAATTAGACTGGAAAACTTGATGCTCATTTGCCCCTGTTGATGCCTCTAGGATTGACATCTCTCCTATATGCTGGATTGAACTTCTTAAGTTTTGCATGAGACTCTTATCTTGTCTCTCATCCACCTCTTCTTCATCAAACATTGGTCCTCTCTCAAGTTCACAGATAAAGGTTGCTTGCTCTGCCCCTAAGGACTGATTTTCATACCTTTTTCTTCTTTCAACTCATTTTTTTCTCCATGCCCCTAATTCGAGCAGAGAGCTTGATGGAAAACTCTGATTTCAGTGAACTTCAGTTTTATATTTCTCTCGATTTGCCTTACAAAAATGTTGATTCCAAATTCAAAGTTGAAGGCCAGGATTTTCGTTCTAATGTTTTGGTTGTAGAACGAGAAATGACAGAATGGAAGGATGCTAGCAGCTGCAGCCTGAGTAAGAATTCCCATGTCTGGTGTATGGTTTTGAATAATCAATGGAATTTAGGGGTGATACAATCAATCCCCACTACACAATCTCTGGTCAACATTTCAAATGGAAAAATTGTTGACGTGCATGTTAGCAATTTTTTACCTGTGAATCCAGATATTCTTGAAGGAATTGATGACCTTATTCAACTTAGTTATCTGAATGAACCTTCATTTCTTCATAAAATTTAGAAAATATTTGCGTCGTCAAGGGTATATTTTATTTATTTTTTAAATATTTTTAACAAAGCGTCGGAAGACCACTGTTATGTAATCCTAGAATTGTCTCTGAGTAGTTTCCTGCCAGAAATATCCAGATTAGCATCATTGATGGAAGACATGCTAATTGCAACTCGGCTCTCAGCATTCCTAGCATTTCACACCATATCCAGGAAAACAAATCCTGATGACGACTACCTTATGTCTTTAGAAAACAGGTCTTAGATACCTTGGTAGGCCAAACATTCAAAAAATATTTGCATCGTTGAGGGTATATTTGATTTTTTTAAAAATATTTTTAACGAAGCGTCGGAGGACCGACGCTTTAGACGTCAGTATACTGACACTTTCACCATCGGAAGAGCGACGTCCTATAACTTTCGGAAGAAATTGGCGTCAGAAGAGCAATGGATATTTTTTTTAAATATTTTTACTTTTTCATCGAAACTGCGATGTTTCAAAGCGTCGGTATTATGACACTTATGAAAAGCGTCGGTATTGCGACACTTCTTAAAAGCATCGATATTGCGACACTTCTGAAAGTGTTGGTATTGCGACACTTCGGAGAAGATTCGATATTGCGACACTTCGGCAATGTGTCGATATTGCAACACTTCTGCAAAGCATTGGTATTGGGACACTTCGCAAGCGTCGGTATTGCGACACTTTGCAAAACATCGGAAAAGGTGTTGCTCTTCCGATGCTTTTCAGAAGTCTTGGAATTGCGATGTAATGGCTAGCCATGTTTTTTCCGGCCTCAAACTGTCGCTCTTGCGACGACTATGTGTCAGAATAGCGACGAAGTGGCCGTCAGAAATTGGGCCAAATTTACTAGTGTCCATTTACTTGTTTTGTGATCAAATCTGAATCTCCCATGATTAAAATTCTTTTTCCTCCTGAGTTTCTAATGATTTGGAGTCCTAGGATAAGGGCTTCATACTTGGCCATATTGTTTGTACATTTGAAATTTATCCTGAAAGCATGACCTTCAAAATGATTGGTCTCCATGTTTGTTATCTAGACTCCTGCTCCTGCTCCTAACTTATTCACTAAACCACCAAAGTCTAAATGCCATTGAGATTCATGAAAAATGTTATCATTGTTTGGTTCTCTCTTTTTATCTACTAGTTCAGTTTGGATTTCATTTGTTACAGAGTTACAAAGGATGAAAGAATCAAGGTTATTTGGTGTAGAGTAAATGGGGTAATTTATATATCTTTCAGCACTACTGACCATGTACTTCATTAATGTTTCCCTATCTAACTTTTTAGGCCGGCCAAACACTGAGATAGTAGCATAAGACATGTCCAGTTGTAGAGATCCCTACAAATTTTCTCCCCATGAGCGAGAAAGAAGCATACCATATTTTGATGGGATATCAGCTACTACAATGTCCATTAATATACTCTTACCAGGGTATTGAACTAGTGTTACACACAAATCCTTAATTAAACCTAAGCATTTAACCTTACTGGAAGCAAAAGAAAACAAATCTTTGTATGACCTTGTAATTTCTAGATTCAGAGTTTCCATGATGGCTTTTGGCATTAAGTTATGGGAAGCTCATGAATCTACCATTGTGTTATGTAGAATTTGATCATGAATGGTTAAACTGATATAGAATGGATGAGCTTCACCATCTGCATGTTTTCCATTTACATCTGGGCCAAAAATCAACTTTGGTTGATCATCATTTAGATTTATGGAGTCTTCTCCATCATTCATATTTAATGTTTCAGTTATGGTTGATTTGTATAAGTAATTCTTTACCAATTCAGTCAAAGGAATTGGTATTTTCATTTTTGCAATTTCTGATTGTATGTTGAATGCAGGTTGAGCTTTACTGATCTGAATCAGTTCTTCTTTGGTAACTGTAGTTTGTTTTGGTTTATCTTGCTTTTCTACAGTTGTTTTTTCATTTTCAATTGTTTTAGGATTCCGTGTTTGTGTTTCCTATGTTTTACTACTTCTAAATTTATTTTTAGGTACTGTTTGTGAAGCAGTAGATGTTCTTTCTCTCTTAGAATTTTCAGCAGAGGCTTTTGAAGCAACAGTTTGAGGGTTTACTGTTTTAGGATCAGCAGAAAACTTTTTGGGATCTAAATTTGTTGTTTTTATAGAGTTAGAAGCTTTTGTAGTAGCAGAGTTTTGAGAATATTTTGCAACTTGAGCAACTTCATCAGTAATGTCAACAATTTTAGGGCCTGAAGCTTTCTTTGGACTAGAAATGTTTTGGGAGGAATTTAAGTTTTGCTTATTTTCTCTTGGGAGAATTTGCAGAACTTTTGTTTTAGGGGCTTCTACTATTTTCTGATTTTGATTTTGGGAAGGTTTCTTAGTAGAATATTTGTTATTTTTCTTGTTTCTAAGGTTATACTGGCTGTGTATTTCATTTATTGCATAGTCATAACCTTGCTTGTAATCAAAGGATTCACTAGAATCTAATTTAAGCTGTTGAAGTTCAAACAATTTCTGATCTTCCTGAGTTAGGAAAATAGTATTTTTTTCATATATTCCCATTAGATTAATAGTATCCTTCTCATCATCCTCATTATTCTGATAACTTTCAACATAGCTCTCTTGGAATGGTGGCCTAATGATTTAGTCCGGGGATGTTTCTTTTCCTTTTCCAGAATTTATATTTTTTCTAAAGTTGGTATTCTAATTTGCTGTTAGTTATCCCACTGAGGTCTTCTTTCCATATTATTTAATCTATCAATCACTCTTTCTAAAGTTTTAGCTATAAAATCCATTTTTGTGTTTGAATTTGCATTTTCTTCTTTGATAGTAATTCTTCTTTCGTTTCTAAGTCTAGCTTTTCTAGCTAGGATGTTCACTTCTACAGTTACTGCATCAGTTTAAATTTTTTCCAATGTATCTGCATCTCTTTCCCTTAATTGGTAAGCCATATATGTGTTAAATTCATCATGGAATTTGAGCAGAACGGAATAAGGAGTAGGCTTCAGATTCGTAGGGATAGAATTATAGACACTATTATACCTAGTGCTGTAATCTTGAACTGACTCAATTGGAGCTCTTTTTAAATTATCAAATTCAAAAAAAAATTGGAGGGGGTTCTTTTTATTTTCCCATTTATTTAAAAACAAAGTAAAAAAAATAGCCAAATCAGTTACACTACCAGCAGCTAAATCTTTAAACCACTTCTTAATTGCTCCTGTTAAAGTTTGAGCAAACAATCTCATTTGAACATCTGAATCATCAATTTCATAAATTTCAAAGAAATCTAACATCTTAGTAATGTGTTGTTGAGCAGAAGATTGAGTAGTGCCATCAAACAATGGTATTTTGTTTTGATAGTCTTGTGGCATATCATGAAGTTGTTATGGTAGGACAAGGGGGACATATCTAGCAGCCATAGCTTGACTAGGAGGTAAGGTTGAACTGCTTGGAGTTGTGCTAGAAATGATAGTAGATGAACTAGGAAATGAGGATGATGTTTTCAAGAAATCAAAAGGTGAACTAATGGATATAGTGGATGAAGTGATTGATGGAAATAATATTTTGGGTTGTAGAGGTAGTTTAGGGATAAATGGATCTGTATATGAGCTGGTAGTAGGATTTATGAATGATGTGACGGCATAAAGAGATGAATCTTTAGCTGGAAGCTGAAGGTCTGTTTGCATGAGTCAATAAATGAGCTAATTCAATAGCTTCATCAATATCCTTTATAATAGTAACATTAATTTCCTCAACTTTTGTCTGATATTCAACTTTCTTAGATCTAGAATTTACTACAATAGATTTCTGTTTTGCATTCAAAAATGAAAGAAAAGGGGTCTAAAACAACATTTTTTAAATCATTTTCAGATTTAATTTTAAATAATGAATGCTCAAATTTTAGATCAAAATCAATGTCTTGAAGACTTTGTAATTCAGCGGGTAATGAAATGACTCTCATCAATGAGATTTCACCCTCTAAATTTTCTGTTTGTTTTTTATTTTTACCAATTCGGTCTGGGTTATCTACTATGACAACAGGCTTAGGATCCGGGTTAGACCTGGTATAGTAAGATTTCCTAGAAGCGAGAATTACTATTTTTCAATACCCGCAACCTATAAAAATAATCTTAAAGTAAAAGGATGATTTAAATGATTCCTTTAAGACTAATTTTATGACTAAGGACTGGTTATTGCCCAGTATGGTCGCCAGAAATGTTATCACTCCAGTAAATTCTTAAGTTGTGGAATTTTGGTTTTTAGTCAAATAATACTAGAGGTAACCACAAACCTACTTCAAACTCTAGGATCTAGCCTTCCTAGGGTTCAGAGAAGGCTCTCTCTTTAAGGTTTAACTTTGTTTTAGTTTTGAATATTAGGCTAGTTATTAAAGTGCAGATTTGGTTTTGTTTTGTTGGATTTGGTGTGAAAATTTCACTTGGAGGGATAGATAGAGGGAAATCTACTTTCCATTGGGCTATGGAGTCTAAGTCAAGCTAACAGAACTGGGATTAAAGACTAAAAGGTCAAATTTCTGCAGGGAAAGGTAGATAACCCTTGGAGATCTTGGGAAAAATTGTTTTTGAGATGGTATGATTGAGATATAGGGCACTTAAGGATTCTTTGATCCAGAAAAGGGAAGTAAAAGATAGAGGTCAAACAGGAGAGGGAGAAATTAAGAATTCCCTGCATCGGAAATCAGAAGAAAACAAAGAAATGATAACTAGTTAAAAACAGGGTGCTATTAACATGTCCTGTAGTAATACTCCTAGTTATACATTCAGATTTAGAATTAAAACACAGATGTATGCATGAAACAAAAGAAGATAACAATGAAAATTTTAAAGAGAGTACTTCACTCCAGATATATTATCACAGGGATCCTGAAGTATGATGCCAAAAAGGTGATCCAGTCTGCTGCTGAAAATCGAAATCCAGAGCTTTCAAGTCAACGAACATATCTATAGTAATATCCAACAATTTTATTCCACACAAAATACTTCAAAGAGTGAAGTATTTATATAAAATGTCTTACAAAATATCCTAGATGACTTCTAGGAATAAACTTAGGAAAATTAAATCTCTTACAACAATAATAGTGACAACTTGCTCAACAAACTAGCAAGCTGTCCTATTTTATTCAAAATAAATAGAAACAGTTTTTAGATAAGAAGCAGTTGGCTGCTTATGTGTCCTCTCTTTTGGCCTTTTAGATATTTTCAGAATTTAGTTGCCTTTAGTGATACTCTTTCTTGCTGATACTCTTTATCACTTATACTCTTTCACTTCTGATACTCTTTATCTTCAGTAAAACTTCCTTCTTGCTGTAAAAATCTGTTTTTACTGTGAAATTAGCAAACATAATTTTTCTTCTTCATGTGTTTGCCTTTCTTTCTTCGTATCAAATCAGCCAATGCTTGCCACTCCTAATTTTTAGTAATTCTAATATTCTTGAGTTTCCTAAAATTCTCATCAACCTCAATGTACCTGGCAAATGTAGGTTTGATGACAAACAAATGTTTGATTTCATACTGCAAATAAAATAGATCTTCAAAACTTTTTAGCAATACTTTCCCTGTGGGAATACCTTGGCTTGTTGGCTTGTTTACTTGCTCCTTGGCATGTTCTCTAATCTTTTTGTCATAATCATTCTAAGGCATTAGCTTGTCATTAATCACCATAATATCTGGAAGTCCCTTTTGCCTTAAGTTAGTGAATTTAACCATAAATCTAGTGACAACAATGTTCATTCCTTCACATTTCTCTTCAAGCTGCCTCATTAGATTTCTTTTGGTAGTTACTTTCCTAATTTCTAGGATTGTAGCTGTCCTGTAATTGATCTTTAACTCTTCAAGTTGATGTCTGTTCTTGCTATTTAGGAAATTGATTAACCTAACAGCCTGTTCTGGTTTATCTGCTAATTCTTCTTGTCTCTTTTGGATCTCTGCCTAAGCTGTCAATAGTAACTCTCTCTGCTAAAAAATTACTTGAATTGATGGGCGAACATCATGAATGGCTTCAATTACATTATTCCATAAGTAATTTTTAATATATGATATTTGGTCCTTGAGAGTTAACTCTTTTTTGGAGCTTTTTTACCTCTTCACTCAATCTGTGAGCATTCTGTTCATGTATTTTAGCATCTATCTGAGTTGCTTTGCTTGTTTTCTCTAGATTTTCAATTGTCTTGGTCAATCTATTGATTTCATTGGTCTTCAAGGACATTTCCTCCATTTCTTTTATTAGTTGACTGCTCTCATCTGTAGGTGGCAACACTGTTGTAGAAGATTTAGTCACTGAAGTAGTTGAAGAAGTCACTGGCACTGCAGTGGCCAGTGGCTCTTTTGGTGCCAATTTCTCTCCTAAAGTAGATGCTTCTGCTGCTTTCATGACTAGGATAACAGTGGGAATGACTGGTTCCTTAACTGTCTCTTTTTCTTGGACAACTTGGTCCATTTTCACTTCCATTTCTTTGATTTGAGCTATGAGTTGAAGTATCAAGCTCATCATTTCATCTTTCTCCTTTTGATCCTGTAAAACTTCCTTTGTTTGAGGATGTTCTCCTTGAGGAAGCTTGAGTTTTTTCCTCAAGGAAACTATGTCCTCATTTTCCTTTTTAACCAATGCTTCAACTGCTTTGATGTTTGTAGGATCATATCCTACGTGCAATACTAACTCTTCTAAGGCCTTTATCCTTAAATCCATTGCATATAGTGAAGCTTTATCCATTTTCATTTGGTCTTTCATATTAGATATTGTATTTTGAAGTCTATGAGCACTCATAGATTTTGTGGTCATTGTGGAATAGAGCATCTTTGATGTTTTCTTGTGAAATTCAATCTAATCCAACTCATGGATTTTATCTGTGACTACTTCCATATCAACCTTTTTGTAATCAGCCACTATCTTTGGCACTGGTACAATGGGCTGTAAAAATAACATAATCAATTTTTGAGTTGAATAAATAAGGCTGATAAGAATCTATTTTGATTACCTAGCTTTTTCTTTAAAAACTGAGAATATATTTCAGTTTCAATTTCCCCATTCTTCAATTTGATTTGCTTGTATTTTTCCTTAATATCTAAGTCCTTCTCCTCAGCTGAATGTGAGGAGGAAGCCTCCATACATTATTTCCTTTCCATTAACTATGCATCTTCATTATTCAACTGTTCTTGATTCTGATTTGGCTCACTGATGATTACAGTGGCTACATTGGTCTTTGTCTGTGCAGTGTTGGTATTCAAAAGCTATGTATCTTCAACATATATTGTTACCTTTTCTTTAGCTGCTGTATCCAATTTTTGCCTCTTATTGTAAATGATTTTAAACTTTGTCTCTGTGGTAGTTTCTGTAGTATAATCTCCTTCTTCCCTGATTATTTTAGTGAATGTCGCTGGCTATTTGGAAACTTCCAAAGGGTGAATAATATTCCTTTGGTTTACTGCCTCTGTTAAAGTATTCTCAACCCACTCAATTTGATTAGCAAGTTTCTCTATATCTGTCTTTGACTCATGGATAAAGGGTGTCAATTTACATTTTACCCTTAGTTTACTTAAGATCCCTTGTGGATCATAATTCCATGGGAAGCTTTCTTCTAATTTGTATTCATGTAATTGACTTGTTGCTTCCTTTTCTACTTCTCTTTGATTACATATGAAAGGCCCAATTTGAGTTTTGAGTTTAAATTGGGTCTTTTTCTTGGCTGCCATAAAATTGATTGAATCTGAATTCAAGATCTACCTAATGTACTCTAAGGCAAAGATCCTCATAGATGGATGCTTGGGTAACTTGTAGGGCAACAAGTTAGAACCAAAAACTCTAATTTTAGTGAATTCCTTATATAAATACTAATCTCCTACTTTGCTTTGCTCTGATAGCTGCAAGATTCTTTTCATTTCCTCACTAATTCTAGGCTGCTCTGATTTTGTCAAGATGGTGGTCAATGGATGCACAAACAACTATGAAATCTCTAAATAACTGAATTCTATGCCTTATTTTTTGAGTATAGATGTCCAGGAGACAACTGATAGAGGTTTTCCTTATATATCCAATTTCTGAAGTGAAATTGGAAAGCTCTATGATTGGAAAAATAGAAACAAGTGGAAAATATAGGAGGTATATCTGAATACCCCTTCCAGCTGCAAATTATACAATTGATAGTGAATTCTATCAGCTGTAAATCCAGCGTAGTCAAATATAACCGAGGGTGACTGAACTGGAGAAAATGTAGACAAAAATCACAATATTGAATCATCAGTATGTTCATCGGTGAAATACATAAGTATAAAGGAAAGCATGGAGATAACATGCCTTGAACCTTCAGGGAACTTGGCAGTTGAATATGGAGGGTTTAATCTTGGGATTTCAATATGCAGAGGCATGAAAGTTTGGAAAATCATAAACCTTTTAGAAAAGTCTAAGTTAATGTATAACTTAGTGAGGGCTTCAATAGATAATGGGACTGCTTGAGGGTCTGATTGAATCTGCAACATTTGATTTATAGACTTTGTTGTAATGGTAAATAGGACCTCTTTGTTTGCATTGACAATAGATCTCTGTTCAGGGATGTAGTATTGGTGACACAGTCTGATAATTTCTTGACAGGGGTGAGTCAGAGGGACTACATATTTGGGCAAATTGGATTCCCAAATGTGAACATCTTCCTGAACATCTATGGATTTTTCAAAACACGAGTTGTGTATATCTAACAAATTGAACTCAACTGTAGGGTCTTCTATTTTGTAGTCAATGTCTGCTAAAGGAATATGTTCAATATCAACAACTGGGGGCTGCAATGGGTTGAATACAATGGCAATATTTGGAGTCATGGCAGGAGTAGCTTTAGGAGTTTTTGAACCTTTAGATTTGTTTCCACTCTATTTTTTAGGCATTTTTATTGGCTTCTGCAAGTTTAAATTGTTTGCAGAGGAAATTTTACTATGACCGAGGCTGGATTAGGAAAATTCAACAAGATAGAATTCTTTTCTGGCTTTTATGGTCAATTGGGTCTCTCAAATGAAGTTTTGATACTAAAATTGGTCAAACAAAGAAAACAAGGGTTTTCTGAGTCTCTTGATTGCAATTTGGGCTCAAACTTTGATGAAAAAGGTTTTTCAAAAGACATAGTGCACTTGCAGAGGATTTTTGGCTTTTAGAGCTTTGAATTTGACCCTAAAACTGTGGGAAAATGATATTTTTCTTTGAAAACGGTGCGCAGTGGATTCTAGGGTTCCTGGAAAAATTTTGCCAGGGTTTTGCCTGTTTATGGGAAGTTTGGGCAATTTTCTTTGATTAATTTCTTAATCTTAAGACAGTTTTCTCTTTTAAAGGGTTTTTGAATTTTATTTTCAGGTTAAATTCTTAGAAAAATACCTGTTTTGACACAGGTATAGGTTTAAACAGGGTATGCTTCAGTCTTCTGGTCGAATTGAATCTTCAGTGGTTGATATGGAGCAAGTGTGGCTCCTTGGAAATTCTTTCAGGTTTCTTTGGTGAATTTAGGAGATATTGGGTGTAAAAATGGCTGAAAGTGGCTATCGGGGGCTCTTTCAGCTTTACACAGTCACGTAAGGTAGAATACTAGTTTAAACGTGAAAGATAGGGAATTAATGCCAAATGCATATACAAAGGTTTAATGAACATTTGATTGAATTAACCCTTTGGCATTAATTACAGGTCGCATCAGACGGGAAATGGTTTTCGAATTATTGAAAGGACAAAGACCAGCGGTTTATCACATTGATTTTGAGTGGTAAGTAGTTTTAAGCCAAACTCACGCGATCCAACCATAAGAGGCCACGTGGAGGGGAGGGTTCATCACGAAACTTCCCATTTCGCGTGGATTTTGTGTTGGAGCAGTCGTGCATATTATTCACACGATATTGCTTCTAAACCGTCGGATAAAAAGCTTTGAAGTGAAGGGTTGAGATTGTTTTGAGAGCTACGTCGGAGCGAAAAGGTGGGACCGGGTTGTTTTATACAAGCGGAATGATTTGATATGTATTTAAACCTTCATTAAAAATAGATAAGTATAGGTTTAAAACATATGTGCAATGTTTTTATTTACATATAGCGACAGGATTAATTATGGCTTAAAACATTATGATAATGTTTTAATTTATATACAAGGTGGCAGGCTTTAGACATAGTGTGTATATATATATATATATATATATATATATATAGCGGGGTTAAGGTTTTTATTAAAACATTTGTTATAAATGCTTTAAATAAAACATAGGTGGGTGGGTTAGGACTGCAACATTTTATTAAAAATGTTTCACAAATGTGAATAATGATACGTTATATTATATAGTTTTTTAACTTTTTTGAATAGTTTAAAAACTATAGGGCGGGATATTTGAATATGGATAATCTTTTAGACCAAAGGGATTTTTATTTTGGGATTTTCATTTAAGCACATGGGATAATATACTTTGGTCAAAAGTTTATAATAGTGGGCTTTTTGGGGTTTATTAGATATAATGGAATTAATAATATAGGAAAGGGTATTTTTTAGGGATTTAATAGAATATGTTAAAAATTAATATGAGAGGGAAGTGAATTGTAAAAGCAATGTACACATTATCTCCAAATATAAAATAATCAAGCATTTGCTCATCTTTATATTTCTTTGAATAATACTTAGGATAAACGTGACTTTGTGGGTTTTTATGAATGTTTATGAAGGGATGGAGTTAATTATTCTAGGGTTACAATTTTACTAAGTAAGAGTGTGTTATTACTTATAAAAAAATGGTTTTAGTACATGAATGAAGGGTAAATGATGATAAATGAGGATTTTAACATAAGAACTCAATATTTTCAACTAACCAGTCATAGAGCCTTGGGTCTGGTCCCAACAAAAGTAACAGAAATGCTCTGAGACTGTTTGACTGATAGCTTAGAATACTTAACACTCATGGGGGAGGAGATATTAGTGATTTTGCTCGATGATGTATTATTTACATGATTTTTGCACTGCTTTCTACCTACCCAACTTCCATTTCTAACATTTTTTCTTTATTTTGTAGATCAATTTAGCCAACCTAAAACATTTTCCTCAAAGCATAAAACTAACTAAATTGTACCTTATTTCATTCGAGGCTCATATTAAACTAGTTGAGCTCCTCATTATTCTCTACCTATTTACTAATTTGTCAATTTTAAATAGTATTTGTTGGAAAATACCGAGAGGTAACCGCATTTAAGGCTGAACAATTTTTCTTTCCTTTCTCTTAAAAAACCATATGTTACAGTATTGCATTCAACATGTATGTCCAGATATCTTATTATGTCTTTACTTAGAGAATTGCATCAGATAAGCATTAAGCATGAACATAAATAACAGAACAAACCATTAACCATGAACAACACATATGGACACCAGGATTTAAGGTGGAAACCCAATTCGGGAGAAAACCACCGCTGCTGTAATCTTAGTCTTCAATATTTTTATTATAGAGAAAACCTTTTACAATATATGCTGGTGCAGACTCATACCAGCACGCAGGCACCCACCTGCAGAAGGCTATAACCTTCTCTCGTTTACCAGCCTTTCCTGGAAGGGAGGTTCAACCCCCTGAACATAACATCAGCTTCTATATACAGAAGGCTTCAACCCTCTGACTCAACAGAACCCTTTATTCAATTAACAAACATATTTTTCCCAATTCTACATAACAGAACAACAAGACCACTGTAATCCAGACTTCAGAGAATTTATGCATTCAACATTCCGTGTATCCTTATGTGTGTATTAACCTTCAGAAACTCCAACTGTCGTATGCACCGGATCCATATGTGTTCTTCAGTAGACATCCGCTATCTTTTCATCGTTTCTTCTGTTGAATATTCTCACAACTCATCACCTTTTAGATCAATGTCTCAAAGGGTGCATCATGGACTCAGAATCATCAATTAAGCGCGTTGTCTGTCCATACGGATATTCCTTAGAGGAATTCCTTCTACACCAATGCTCTCGCCACAACCACACCATCGAATAATGATCTTTGTCCTTTATATAGATCTCGCCTTTCTAAATACCATGAGTCTAAAACCACTCAACCGTTAATGGTATTCCTTTAGTTTATCCCTGGGGCTCTTCGATTTCTTTTTAATTTAATTTATTCAAACGAGGAGATTCAAATTATCTAAGTGCGCCCAGCCTTTAACCCAAAGTTTAACCCTTTGGATTTTATAAACAATATCCAACGCTTTTCCATACGCAAGTGTCTTGTTGATGTGGTGAGTTCCGCAAGCGGAACAACCATACATCTCAATCATTTTTGTATTAATAATCGTGCCAATCCAATTTGAAAACCCTAACCTCCGTTCTTCCATGCACGAATCATCCCATTCGGGCCCTTCAATAATATTCAATCTTTTATCTCCGCCATATAATATTATAACTATAACCCCAATGGTTATTTTAAAACTTTACACTATCCCCGTAACATTTATTTTATTCAAATTTCATTCTTTGACCCCGGGCCCACATCGCAGATGGCCATTTGCGATGGCGCGATCAAAAAGTGCGCAAAGTTAACATTTGCGATTTGCGATGGGATCGCATCGCAAATTGGTGATCAACCATATGGCGGAACACTTTGTAATTGCGATATTGCGATCGTGCGATATTGCGATATTGTGATATTGCGATGGTGCGATGATCGCACATCGCAAATAATCCATATCAACAAGACACTTGAAGCTTCAAAACTGCGCTTTGCGATTTGCGCTCAAGTGGTAGGGACCACTTGTCCTGCCACATTCAAATATTTAAAGTCTTTCCGCTGTTTAAACATACTTTCATAAATTTTATTCATACTTGGTTGTTGAGGGCTTAAATTCTCGAAATTACTGTCTTGAATAACTCTGCTCCTCCGTAAATTAGATTTACGGGAATAACTTCGTTCCACTGTAAAAGCGGCTCTGCCCAACACCATAATCAACTCTCCTTTGCAATTTGTGGCTAACACCATAATCAACTCTCCTCTGCAATTTGTGGCTGCGGCTCATGACAATTAATTCATCCTTACATTTCTCCCTTCCTTCTTGAATGCGTGTTGCTGTTCACCAAAATTCTGCTGCGCCTTTGTACTCTTCCCATTCTGTCTCTGCTCCTTCTGTTCGTCCTCTGTTATTTTTTGCTGATCGTTGTTTTCTGCAACTTTGCTGTTCTTCTTCGTTGCCCATGCCTTTGCTATTTCCTTTTCCATATCCTTTGCCATCAATGACAATATTCCAACAATATCCCCCTTTGGCATTGATGGCAATATTCTTCCTTTGATTGTTGCGTTACCTCCCCCTTTGACATCAATGGCAAAGATTTTGATCAAGAACCGTTGAACCGACAATCCCATGCTCCCCCTGAGATCATGCTGCATCTTCAAACATAATATGACCAACAATTCATTCTTTTCACATGACCAATGCTCCCCCTGAGCCTGTACCTCACAACCAATTGAGTATTCTGTAATTAAGTAGACCTGATCCTCTGCATGGCAGAGACTACTCCCAGTTTCTGTCTGAGATATTTGAATGCTTCCCTGGGTAGAGGTTTGGTAAATATATCAGCAACTTGTTCTTTGGAGGAAACATATTCTAATTTCACCTTTTTCTCAAGCACTTGTTCTCGTAAGAAGTGATATTTGATGGGAATGTGCTTGGTCTTGGAATGCATAACAGGATTCTTTAAGATACTGATGGCACTTGTATTATCACACATAATGGAGATAGGAGGTGAACATTTGATTTGAAAATCTTGTAGGGTTTGCATCATCCAAAGAAGTTGAGTACAACATGATGCTGCAGCCACATATTCCGCTTCTGTTGTAGATAAGGCAATGGAGCTTTGCTTCTTGTTGAACCAAGATACTAACCGGGGCCCCATAAAGAATGCACCACCACTAGTGCTTTTTCGATCATCAACACTTCCAGCCCAATCTGCATCAGTGTATGCATGAAGAGTAAGATCAGCATTCTTTGGATACCATAGTCCAAAGTCTTGAGTTCCCTGTAGATATTTGAATATTCTTTTCACAGCCTGAAGATGAGATTCTTTTGGATTGGCTTGAAATCATCCAACAATCCCAACTGCATGCATGATGTCTGGTCTTGTCCCAGTGAGATAAAGTAGACTTCCTATCATAGATCTGTATTCTGGTTGATTTACGGTGGGGGAATCATCATTAGAACTGAGATTGCATCCGGTTATCATTGGTGTACTTACAGGTTTGCAATCTTCCATGCCGTACTTCTTCAGGATTTGCTTGAGATACTTTGCTTGTGATAGGAATATACCATCTGTTGCTTGTTGCACTTGCAGGCCAAGAAAAAATGTTAGTTCCTTGAGTAAAGACATTTCAAATTCTTGCTGCATATCAGAAGCAAATTTCTGACTCATAGACTCTTTATTACTTCCAAAAATGATATCATCGACATATACAACCACAATCAACAGTTTGTCATTTTCAGTTTTTGTGTACAAGTTGCTATCAGCAGACCCCTTTGAAAATCCTTGTTGATGAAGATATTTGTCAAGACGATAATACCATGCCCTTGGAGCTTGTTTGAGACCATATAGATCCTTTTTAAGTTTACACACAAGTTTTTCATCATTTCCCAAATTTAATCCTTCTGGTTGTTCTATATAAACTTCTTCTTCTAGATCACCATTGAGAAAAGTAGATTTAACATCCATTTGATAAACTTTGATTTGTTGGAAGCTTGAAAACGCAAGAAACATTCTTATGGCTTCAAGCCTGGCTACAGGAGCAAAGGTTTCTTCAAAGTCTATACCTTCTTGTTGAGCATACCCTTTGCACACAAGTCTAGCTTTATTTCTTATAATATCCCCATTCTCATTTAACTTGTTTTTGAATATCCATTTAGTTCCAATGACATTTTTGTCATGAGGCCTTGGTACTAACTCCCAAGTGTGATTCTTTTCAATTTGATCAAGCTCTTCATTCATGGATTGAATCCAACATTCATCTTTGCTAGCTTGACTGACACTGTGAGGTTCAACCGTAGACAAAAATGCCAGGTTGCTAGAAGATCCCACAAGAGTCCTTCTTGTTTGTACACCTGATTCCTTTTCTCCCAAGATTTGAGATTCTGGATTATTCTTTTGAACATATCTAGATGGAGCCTTTTCAGACAGCTCTTCTTCAGGTTCTTCACTGGGTGTACTATTTGTATCATTACTGTTTGATGTAGGAGGATATGTGTCCTCATCATCTTCATCTGTTGTTTGCTTTTCTTCTTTTGGGGCTGCAGTAGACTCATCAACAACAACATCAATACATTCAACAATATTTCGAAGTCTTTTATTGTAACATTTATATGCCTTACTCCTAGAGGAGTAACCAAGAAATATTCCCTCATCAGCTCTGGGTTCAAACTTGCCAAGTTTTTCATCATTATTTTTGATAAAGCATTTTCTCCCAAAAATTCTAAAATGCTTTATAGTGGGAGGATTACCATACTAGAGTTCATATGGAGTTTTATCACTATTTACATGAACATGTGCTTTGTTGAGAATGTTTGCTGCTGTATGTGCTGCTTCTCCCCAAAATGTGTCAGGTGTTCCGGAATCATCAAGCATAGCTCTAGCCATTTGTTGAATTGTTCTGTTCATTCTCTCTGCAACACCATTCTGTTGTGGAGTGCCAGCTACAGAGAACTGTCTTTTTATGCCGTGTTGTTCACAAAATTCAAGAAATTCTTTGGATGTATATTCTCCTCCTCGATCAGATCTAAGACACTTGATTTTTAATTCTAATTCATTCTCCACTAGTGCTTTGAAAATATGAAATTTCTCAAATGCTTCATCTTTGTGTTTAAGCAGCCCAATCCAACACATTCTAGAGAAATCATCAATGAATAAGATATAGTATTCTTCACCACGGGGTGACTTTTTCCTCATGGGTCCACATATGTCAGTATGAATGAGTTCAAGAGGCTTACTTGATGATCCTTCCTTGGCATTAAATTGTACCCTGGTTTGCTTACCGAATTGGCAAGATTTTCATATGATATTTTCAGGTAGAGTAATATTGGGAAGATCACGAACAACTTTAAGTCTGCTTGATTTGTTGATTTGAGAGAAGCTCAGATGCCCCAACCTTCTATGCCATAGCCAATTTTCTGAATATTTACTCAAATAACATTGTTCTTTGGGGTTCTTCAATATATACAGGTTTTTTGGAGTTCTTTTTCCTTTTATAATTGCTTTACCTGTATCAATATCACGTACCACACATTCTTTTGAACTAAAGACAACTTCAGTTCCTTGATCACACATTTGACTTACACTTAACAAGTTATGCTTTAATCCATCCACATACATGACTTCATTAGCTTTCACCTTATCCTTTAGGAAGATAGACCCTTTACCTTTAATTACCGCAGGAGTATCATTTCCAAATGTAACATTCTTCTCCTTTTCTAGAGCACTATATGCAAGAAGTTTTTCTTTATCACCTGTCATGTGTCTTGAGCATCCACTATCAATGTACCATTGGTTCTCTTCATCTTCTGCAAATAACGCTATGCCACAATTTTCAACCTATAACTCCTTCTTTTTCCATACTTTGGATCTTGAAGGAACATGTTCTTTTGGTTGAACTTTGCTCCTGCATTCAGATTCTTCATGGCCAAAGTTATTGCAATAAGTGCATTCAACTTCATTTTGAAGAGGAGAAAAGTTGTTATAAGTATTCTTCTTTGCTTCAATATCAGTCCTTTTCTTTCTTGCTTCTCTTTTCATAATAGTTTTATATGCTACACATTGAATAGCTTTATGACCAAAATTGTGACATGAGAAACATTGTCCATTGAAGAAGAAATTTCTGCGATCATAAGATCTTCTAAATGAATTCATCTGTTGATTGGTGTTTCTTTGAAAGACATTTCTGTTAGTGTTTCTTGAATTGAAATGATCATGCTTTACCTGTAAATATTCTTTATTCCCTTGCTGAGTGGCAACATGTTGTAAACCAGCTGTAACTGCTTTTAGATAATTTGGTGCTGATGCCTGAGAAGACTCTCCAATATATCCAAGACCTGTATTTATAAGAGGAGAACGTTGTACCTTGATAATCTCATCTAAGGTTTCAGACCCTTTAGCAAATCTAAGATTCAGAGTCTTTACTTTCCCAAGTTCTTTTCTTAGATCTACTACTTCACATTCTAATTTCTCATTCTGTTTCTCTTTATCTTCAAGCTGATTTTTCAGAGTTTCTATGATTATTTTTCTCTCTTCTAAGCAAATTTTGAGTTTATTGTTTTCATTAAGAAAATCACTGTCTTCTAGAGCGTCCACAAAAGTATCCTCTTCTTCTCGAGATTCTTTTTCAAATGCCATGAGAAGTCTCAGATCTTGTTCACCTTCTTCCTCACTATCAGATAACCCATCACTATCTTCATGAGTATAGTAACTCCTTTTAGAGCTAAAATGATTCTTAATCCTTCTTGCTACTTCCTTCCCCTTTTTATGTGTTTCTTTATAAGGACACTTAGTAGCATAATGACCAAATCTTCCACAATCAAAACATTTGAAAGGAAGCTTACCTCTGAATCGTCCTGTGCCAAGTTGAAGTTTCTTTACGAAGTTTATCTCATCTTCTTCTGAGATATATCCTGATCCTTCTGTTATTTGTACTTCCTTTCCTTTTGTAGAAGTTATAAAGACTGCTTCTTTGACTTCAGATGGTCCTCCTCTTCTCATTTCATATGAAGTTAGTATGCCATGAAGTTGTACCACAGTAAGATTTTGAAGATCCTGCTTTTCTTCAAGAGCTGAAACTTTTGACTCAAATTTCGTTGTTAGAGATCTTAAAATTTTCTCAACCAAAGTGGATTCGGTAATTGTTTCTCCCAGATTTCTCATGCGATTTACAATATCATCCAGACATAGAAAGAAATTTGCAATGCTTTCTTCATTAAGCATTTTAAGATTCTCATATTGGATTCTGAGAGTTTGAAGTTTAGCACTTTTTACCTTTGCATCACCTTCATAGCTTAGAATGATTTTGTCCCATATTTCCTTTGCTGTATTCAGCTGCATGACTTTGACAAATTCTGATTCAGTTAGACTTCCTAATAAAGCATTGACTACCTTTGCATTTGTTTCATAATTCTTTCTTTCCGTTGGATCTGTTGGTACTGCATCTAGATATTGATATCCTTGTTCAACAATCGCCCATACCTTTACTCCCAGAGACTGAAGATAGGATCTCATCCTTGTTTTCCAGAAAATTAAATTGTTTCCATTAAAGAGTGGAGGCCTGATAGATGCTATTCCATCTTGATTGATCTTCCTTCTAGCGGCTAAGCCTTTTCAGAAGGACCTGCTTTGATACCAATTGTTAGGAAAAATACTGAGAGGGGGGTGAATCAGTATTTAAGGCTGAACAATTTTTCTTTCCTTTCTCTTTAAAACAACCATATGTTACAGTACTGCATTCAACATGTATGTCCAGAAATCTTATTATGCTTTTACTTAGAGAAATGCATCAGATAAGCATTAAGCATGAACAGAAACAATAGAACAAACCATTAACCATGAACAACACATATGGACACCAGGATTTAAGGTGGAAACCCAATTCGGGAGAAAACCACCACTGCTGTAATCTTAGTCTTCAATATTTTATTATAGAGAAAACCTTTTACAATATATGCTAGTGCAGACTCATACCAGCATGCAGGCACCCACCTGCAAAAGGCTACAACCTTCTCTCGTTTACCAGCCTTTCCTGGAAGGGAGCTTCAACCCCCTGAACATAACATCAGCTTCTATATACAAAAGGCTTCAACCCTCTGACCCAACGCAACCCTTTATTCAATTAACAAACATATTTTTCCCAATTCTACATAACAGAACAGCAAGACCACTGTAATCCAGACTTCAGAGAATTTATGCATTCAACATTCCGTGTATCCTTCTGTGTGTATTAACCTTCAGAAACTCCAACTGTCATATGCACCGGATCCATATGTGTTCTTCAGTAGACATCCGCTAGCTTTTCATCGTTTCTTCTGTTGAATACTTTCATGACTCATCACCTTTTAGATTAATGTCTCAAAGGGTGCATCATGGACTCAGAATCATCAATTAAGCGTGTTGTCTGTCCATACGGATATTCCTTAGAGGAATTCCTTCTTCACTAATGCTCGCTCCTTCCACACAATCGAATAATGATCTTTGTCCTTTATATAGATTTCGCCTTTCTCAATACCATGAGTCTAAAACCACTCAACCGCTAATGGTATTCCTTTAGTTTATCCCCGGGGCTCTTTGATTTCTTTTTAATTTATTTTATTCAAATGAGGAGATTCAAATTATCTATGTGCGCCCAGCCTTTAACCCAAAGTTTAACCCTTTGGATTTTATAAACAATATCCAACGCTTTTCCATACGCAAGTGTCTTGTTGATGTGGTGAGTTCCGCAAGCGGAACAGCCATACATCTCAATCATTTTTATATTAATAATCGTGCCAATCCAATTTGAAAACCCTGTCCTCCGTTCTTTCATGCACGAATCATCCCATTCGGGTCCTTCAATAATATTAAATCTTTTATCTCCGCCATATAATATTATAACTATAACCCCAATGGTTACTTTAAAACTTTACACTGTCCCCGTAACATTTCTTTTATTCAAATTTCATTCTTTGACCCCGGGCCCACATCGCAGATGGCCATTTGTGATGGCGCGATCAAAAGTGCGCAAAGTTAACATTTGTGATTTGCGATGGGATCACATCGCAAATTGGCGATCAACCATATGGCGGAACACTTTGAAATTGCGATATTGCGATCGTGCGATATTGCGATGGCGCGATGATCGCACATCGCAAATAATCCATATCAACAAGACACTTGAAGCTTCAAAACTGCGCTTTGCGATTTGCGCTCAAGTGGTAGGGACCACTTGTCCTGCCACATTCAAATATTTAAAGTCTTTCCACTGTTTAAACATACTTTCATAAATTTTCTTCATACTTGGTTGTTGAGGGCTTAAATTCTCGAAATGACTGTCTTGAATAACTCTGATCCTCCGTAAATTAGATTTACGGGAATAACTTCGTTCCACTGTAAAAGCGGCTCTTCCCAACACAATAATCAACTCTCCTCTGCAATTTGTGGCTGCGGCTCATGACAATTAATTCATCCTTACATTTCTCCCTTCCTTCTTGAATGCGTATTGCTGTTCACCAAGATTCTGCTAGGCCTTTGTACTCTTCCCATTCTGTCTCTGCTCCTTCTGTTCGTCCTCTGTTCTTTTCTGCTGATCGTTGTTTTCTATAACTTTTCTGTTCTTCTTCGTTGCCCATGCCTTTTCCATTTCCTTTGCCATATCCTTTGCCATCAATGACAATATTCCAACACAGCTTTGACAAATCTTTATTCACTATCTAGAACATGAAAAGTTAAGATTAAGTTGTTTAACTGATCATGGATTATGGCATTTATTAACACTATGCACATAATCATTTATTATTTGTACTAAAAGTAAAAGTAGTGGCATTTGGACTTGCTCACTTTCAGGTTTTATTTCTTTTCTTTTGGGGTATATATTTTTCTAAGTCCTTTTATCTTTCTTTTAGGACTTTTTACCCTCTTTTTGATTTTTTATTATTTTTCATTTTTTTAAAATATGGGAAAACAACTTGCAGAATGCAAGGTATGTACATATTTACAAGACTTATCAAAGTCAATTCAAAATTTTATGAACCCTATTATTATTGGACTCTAACCCCTTGGTCCTAGGAAAATGGTAGGATGATCTTCTTGCAGATTTAGGATATCTGATGGTCCTGGTTGGGAATTCAACATCTTGACATTTTTTCTTCTATATTTAGTGACCTTGATAATTTATCCAAAGGGGACAGAAAATTTAATTTTAGAGATGTCATTCTCTAGACTAAAAGTAGATGTGTTTTTTTCAACTTCTTTGCCACAGGAGGTGGAGGTGGTGGGTCTTTCTTTGGCTCAGCTGTTTTAGGACATCCTTATTTTCCTAAGCTTTGTTTGTCATAATGGGAACATTTTTGTTTCTTAAATTGTTTTTTTTCTTCATTTCAAATATGGCATGTTGATAACCTGTTAGGTAATCATATTTTCCCTCACATTTTTCAAGTCATGACCAGACTCATCATGCTCTTCCCTATTTATAAACATCCCAGACATATATTCATCTAGAAAATGGATAATATCCTCTTGAAACTCAGGTTGAGATTCCTCTTCATCAAGAAAATTTTGTTGAAAGGGAGGCCTCACTTGTGGGTCAGGCTTATTTCTATTTTCTCTTTGTCTTTGCTGATTTCGAGGCCTCCTAAATTGTGGATTTCTGATCTATGGATCTTGTTGTGCATGAGGTAAGGGAGTGGCTCCAAGAACAAGTCTATCCATGATTTTTTCCATAGTCTTCAACATAGAGTAAAACTTAGCATCCGAGGATGAGGGATTTTCCTCTTATTTTGATTTTGTTTCACCCATCGTAGACCTCTTGGCAGCTACCATGTTTACTTCCACTTTTACTACATCATTCTACATTTCTACGAGAGAAGCAGGCTCTCTTTCCCTAAGCAAGATGGAAAAATCATAATCAAATGCCTCTGCATAGTGTAATTGAGTAGATCCCGGAGGAGGTTTAATATGAGCAGGTATGGATTTATAGACTTTATTAAATATCTTAGAGAAGTCTTGGACATATTCATCTAAGGATATTTTCAAATTATTGTATTCTATCAAGGCTTGCACTAGATTCAACTTACTTCCCCACTTGGTCAAAACACTATCTTCTAGCTGGTCCCAATTCTGCCAACTTGTTGGAGCTAGGGCCTTAAACCATTTTCTTACTTCACCAGTGAAACTTTGGGAAAATAATATCATTTTTACATATTTATGGTATACCTCCTATCTATGAATGAAATCATTAAATTGGTCCATATGTTCCTCAGCTGATATGTCCTCTTCACTCCCAAATATTTTTATTCTAGTTGAGTATCCATAATTGAGGTCATGAAGAACAGTAGGGAGGACAAGTGGAGCATACCTTTCAGGTCCAACAGGAGGAGGGAGAGGGACAATTCCAGCCATGATGACAAGAATTGTGGTATGTGGAAGGACAACAAATGAGATTAATTTTGATTTTTTGTGAAAACAATAGGTGAAGATGAGTTGTTAGGAGGTGGTGTAGATGATATTTGAAGTCTAGATAAGAATGAACTCCACTCAGGCAAAGGTATACCAGATTTTATTTTCAACAAAAACTCAAATGGATCTAACTCTTTTAAATTTTCAAAAGACTCCCACTCTAACAAAAATTATGATGTTACTGTTTTCCTAAATTATTCTTTTTCTTCTTTAGACACTAGGGATGATGTGTCAATACCTAGTCCTTTTAGATCTATTATTATATTAGTTAGTTCATTTTCAGTCTTAGACCTAAACAATACTTCTTCAATTTTATCATCAAATTTCCTATCTTCAGGACTTCGAATAATTTCAGAGAACAAAGCTCTTGAATGTGATCGAATACTTGATTTTGAAGAGTTTCTTCCAATGCCTCTGAGAATCCTCCCTAGATTATCCACAATTGTAGGTGGGTTAGGGTATGGATTTATCCTTGTGTATCTCTTTCTCGAATCCACCTTTAAGCATGAATATTTTTAGTGGAGTCACCAAGGTAGTTTCTACAACCTTGAAATGTTCTGAGCTCTTTCTACGTCCAAGAGTTCAACTTTAAAAGTTTGAGCACAAACTTCAGGAAATATGTCTTCAAGATCTCGGCAGACGCAAAAAAATGTTCTCTAAATTGGTACTAATGGGCTGCTCCACCAGACAACTTAGAGTAACTCTTTAAAACCACCTTTTGACTGAGGATTAGCGTCTTCAACCTGATAGGGATCTCTCAATTTATCTAATGATTTTCTCAATTAGGTGTTAAATCAAATGGCTAACTCTGTGGTAATTGTCTTAGTGTATTTTATTGTAGGTGAAAAATGGGATAGATTTCACTACCATTGGGCTCACGGAGTCAGTATGAAGGTATCTAGTGACAAATTATTCTCCTTGTCGAAGCTGAGGATTTTACTGTTTCAATGAAAAAAAATGATACTAACACACAAAAAATATTGAATAACTTAATGTCAAAAGGAAGTTAGAGCATGAGGGCATGAAGTATGAGTAATTTAACATCAAGATATTGAGACAATATATTAAGGAAACATAAGACATAAACTCATCGCTCTATATTACTGATATTCCAACATTTACAATAATAGTAGTCTCAAAGTGGCATTCTCCCACCCTTTCTGATTTGATTTCTTGTCTATAAATAGACCTTTATTTCTTACATAGTGTTGGCACTGGAATCAACACTTGGAAGCATCAAGCACCTGACCAGACACATCTTAAGCTCGAGGGATATTATTATGATTTGATTGGGTTTTTGGAAAGTGGTTGGATCTCAAGCACTCTGAAAGGAATGTTGAACAGATAAAAAATATCTGACATATATGAGGGCACTAGTGTATGATGTGGTAGAAAAATTGAGTTTGTAGCCTCATGGTTAGAAGAATGGAAGTGGGTATGTCAGACATAAATCCACTCCTGGGAGGAAAAATAACACAAATTCCAGATCTGAAATTTATAGTGAAAGAATTATTTTAAAAGACATACAACAATCTCACTTTACATTTAAAGAATCACATTAAAATGAATGCTTCTAACTAACATGACCTTATGAATCAGGAATGCTTGTTGAAACAAGACTGACAAATACTGATTAACATGCATGCTAGGTCAAAAGACTTATAAAAACATGAAACATAGGTTTAATTCCACCTCAAGGAATGCTTATGAACAAACTTCAATTCATACTGAATAAGGAAATCTTTGAATCAAGACTTACAAAAATAGATCCATATGACTTGGAGGTTCACAAGACTTATAAAAAAATAAGATAGAACTTTTATGATAAACCTGGAAAGGTAGATAAAGTATGTAAAAATATAAGGGAAAACAACACACACACCATATGATTTTGTGAATCCTCAAGAGTGTAAGTGGAATATGTTATGTGTTCAACAATACACAACTTCAGGAATAGCATGAGGAACAACAACAGGGGAAGGGCACTAGGACCTATGCCACCAACCATATCCCTTTTGTCTCATAGCAATCTTTCACATATATGCAAAAATATAAAAGTTTCATCCCCACAAAGAATTAAACTTGTTCCAAAAATTTATTACGATGTCTTGCAAAATTTGAGGCTTATCCTAAAACTTTAATACAAAGTGCTACGAAATAAATAAAATAAACAGAATCAAGGATAGCAATCTGAAGTGGTTATTTAATGTGGCAATATATAGGAACACTCCTCCTCTGTTTTGCTACAACCAACTCCACAAAATGTGTAAACAACAACAAAAGTGACGTGTGGTTGTTCCTGGAATGCTACCTGATGCCTCGCAGAAACATGCTGGTGTTGAGAGTACTAGTAAAAATATGTTTTAGAGAAAATTTGACGCTATTCCTTTCCTTATAGAATCATGAAGAGGCTATGATAGAATAAATCTGACATCTGGCCCTGCTTCTTCAGAAAACCATTGTTGGATAATTAAATCTGGTGTTGCACTGGCTGATTCAACAGATCTGATTGTTGTGCTGGCCGCATTTACTACTCTTTTCCATTCTTGTTGTTATATGATCATAGTTCTGTATGAATTCCCTTTTCCCGACTTGACCCTTGGTGTCTATTTCCTTATTACCGAGATGTTCAACATTACTATCCCATTTACTCTTTGTCGGGTCTTGTCCTACCTGAGTCATTCTACCGTGTTTTGCCCTTTCTTCAGAAAATAGCATAAAAAACTCATACACCAGGACTTGAAATCCTTTAGGCTTTCGTCTTTGAAATTCATCTCATCCATGTCAATATATCACATGGAAAGTTTTAAGGTTTATGTTATGAAGGATGGGAGTTAAAGGCTAAAACTTGCGAAGTGTGATGTGCAACGAGAACAGAGGTGACGTGGTGGAAAGGGTCCCACTACATCGCAATCAGGGAAAAGAAAGCTTTGAAGGATAAGACATAAGCGGGAGGGGATGCGATTGCAAAGAGAGATAATTTTAAATCTGTGCGATGTGATAAATATCGCACATCGCATCTGATAAGATATACGACAATCGCAAGGATTAAAGGTTGGCGAAGTGTGAAATTCTATATTCGTCGATCTGTGAAGTAGTATTTTTTGTGATGCACGCTGAAGCGCTAAAAGCAAAGATTTTGATTTGTGAAAATTGATATGGGTGTGTGGTAATGGTATTACATATATCATATGTAATATAATATATGGAAATATTTTTGGGATATGGCAATTGTTTTGTAAATGAAGTTTGGACCTGCAATAAGAGAATTGCAATAAAAAGGTAAGGGTTTCAATGCGGTTAGGTGCATAATATATATGATATCATAGTTGTAATATATGATATATATATTAAAGGTTTGCTATGGTGGGTGGGGTTTCTTTTGCGTTGGAATTTAGCATTTTGAAAAATGAAGCATAAGGAGCTAGAGGCCGAATAAAAGGACGGAGAGGGAAATTTTCAAAGAAATCAAAACCAGTGCTAACAGTGGCTCTAATTGGGGATGATATGCCCCTTGCGGGCTATCAAGAACTAAAATTTCAGTACCTTCTCCAGTTCTTATTTATACAACCAACGATCCTGCTTATTAACTCAAAAAACTAGCATGGCTAGTCATTGGGTAATGGAGTCAAAAAGAACCATTTGAATTATGCAACTTATTTCTCCAAACTAATGTTGGATTCAAACTGAAAACTGAAATCTAAATTTCAAAAAAAATGCTCAAAACAATGAGCTTATTCATTATTCTACTTCTAATCTAATTTGAATGGCAATTTTCATGCAATATGAAATTTTTCGTACAACCATTCAAATAGCTGAAAAATCCTCATATGGATTTTGAATCTTAAGAGTAAAATTGAAAGAATCCTTATCATAACATAGTGCAGTTCATGATGAAAATAATCACAACGCAAGATAATCATAAAGCATTGAATGCCTGCACTATAGGAAGACTCTAAATCATCAGCTAATGAATGAGGAAAAACATTAAATGCTACCTCTACAAAGATGTCCCTTTCAGAATTCTGAAAGGTGTAGTTGTTTATCCATAACTTCCACTGAAAATCTAATCTTTGCATCCTTGTGAAGTCACCACTAGATCTGGAACGATGGAGTCGCCAAGTGAAAAAACTCCAGTCCTCTTCAAGCCACCAATTCTTTTTCAACATCAAGAATTGATCTTCATCATTTAAAATAATAGACTCGGGAGAATACTTCGTTTCAAGGCATTCATCTTCCGGCAGATGCACCAAAAGATGTTGGCACTGGAATCGGCACTTGGACTTCATCAAGTGCATGACCAAACACATCTTAAGCTCGAGGGCTATTATTATGATTTTAT
>JAXQQM020066144.1:0-66400 GCA_034641835.2 Pinus albicaulis
AACTTAACGACACCGGGGAGCCTCTAGGGTAAAAGCCAGAAAAAATGATAAGTGATGAAGAAGAAGAATGAAGCTTCAACACATAAGACATGGCGGGACTAAAGAGGACTCCCGAGCCTACATAAAACGCAACATGGGAAACAAGTGATAGCGAGGAACTAACTAGGAAGCCCATGTAAAGGAAGGCTCTACCATCAAGTCATGATTAAATAATCGGCGAGTGAAATGGGTGTAATACTCATGACCTGATGGGATCGACCCTAAGGCAAGTGATTAGTATGGAGGCTAGTATGCAAGATGCAATGGAGAGTGATTTCCCTAACCTATATGCCAGTGAAGATCATATACCTGTCGTGAAGAGTCGGAAATCATGGATCAAAAACCGGGAAAAATCTCAAAATCGTCAAAATGTACCTGAAAACATACCAAACTGGGCACTTCCAAGCAATCGAGTTATACAGCATAAGATAGATCGAAAAAAATAAGCATAAGGAAATTTTGCGAAAATTTTCAATTTTTAGCCATAAATACACAAATTACCTCTCATTTGGTTCATTATTGCATAGCTGATTTGGAAAAAGTGCTCTGGAGCTCAAAAACTTCTTTCGTCAAATCAGGAACAACCGACCGTCGGAATTCAGCGAAACTTCAGGTAGGCTCCTTAATCATCATGTTTATTCATTTTGTCCATTTGGAAATTAAAATTAAGTGATTTTTTGCTTTGAAACCCTTGCTAAAAATTGCGTATCTGCGCATACGCGGGTTTAATGAAGGCAAGTCGCGTATACACGCGACTGTGCACAGGACAAGTCGCGTATGCGCAGGTCCGATTGTAAAAAAGCGTGGCTAATGCAAATTTTGTTGAAATTTCTCAGGATGACCATCTCATGGAGGGAACGTGAGCATAGCGCAGTAGACCAAGAGGTCATGCAGGACCGCGCATCGCAAAACATCCTCCGAAATTGCGGATTGTTGAAATTCTTTAAAATGCCCAATATGAAAAGTAATGTGCGATTGCTTGAAATGCTCATAAATTACTGGGAACCAGATCAGGATTGCTTCATAATTGATCAGATGCCACTACGCATAGAAGTGGAGGATATATATTTCATCACTGGACTCTCGAGGAGGGGAGACCCAGTAGACCTTCACGGAAAACCCCTGGGAGGGTTAACTGTGGAAGATTATGTCCACTTATATTGCGTAGATAATTCCAAAAAGGTTGGAACGCAGATTGCAATTAGAGATATCAGGGATTTTCACATGAAGATCCTCCTTTTCACCATCGGTAGAGTGGCAGGATCTGCCTCACTACATCAGGCGTCCAGGACGCAAATGAGTATAGCTATAGAGTGTTTGATTCACGTCTACGATTGGTGCACAGCCCTGCTACAGAACATGAAACAACAGCTGACCTCTATTCGCCAGGTAAAAACTAAACACTTTGGCTATGGTACCATTTTGACAACATTCTTCTTTGAGAGGGTTCCAGCTTTGAGACCCAGAGTCATCTCGACTATCAGCAGCCTGCGGGACCCAAGAATTTCCCGTTGGGCAGACATGATGAAGAGACTGGGGGGTAGCGAGGTACCCCGGACCACGTGGGACGATGAGTTCTTCCTATGGTGGGGAGAACAGATCATCGCAGTGGACGACTATCCCTATGCTGGGATGGATTTCCGAGGAGATCCAGATCTAGTACTTCCACCCGGCGCAGCATGGGGAGCAGTCGGTAAGTTTTTGCAAAATTTTTTGACTTATATGATTTTTTGGATTTTTTCAAATATGTATGAAAAAATGAAAAACAAACATGTTTTTGATTGGATTCATAATGACTTACAATTAAAAATGATCATGTTTCAGATGTTGGACCAATTCGTCCTGAGGGTCTACCGCGCCACAAGCGCCGCAGAGGTGAGGCGGAGACAGTGGATTCCGACAGGACTCTCCAGGCCGTGCAGAGAAACTTGGAGGGACTGACCCGCCAAATCCCTATGGCTGCCGTGGAGGACTTGCCGGAAGCCGTCCAGAGACGGGTTGTAGGAGTACCCTGGGACTCTGTTAGACTATTCCGCCGTGTGGCCACTGCAGTTATGTTCTATAGGAACACGACTTCTGGGCAGGGTCCTCAGGAGTAGACATATTTTATATATTAGATGACTGTATATTCTTTTTTGAGACTGAACATGATGGGGCATAAGCCCAAGTTTTGTACGAGATTATGGATCCAAATTTTGTAAATTTTTTTGACACTCCGATGATATATACAGCGATATTTGATGTGATGTGATAAATGTATCAAATGTATGATGTTTTTGATGATTAAAAATTATTGTATTGAATGATTAATATGCCAATCTAAAGCTTGATTAGCCAATGAGTCAGCAAACCAATTGTCAGCTCGAGGAATATGAATGAATGTTAAAAATTGAAATGACCTTTGTAACAAACGTACCCTCAAGAACAATCGTAATAAAGATGGATCTCGTACCCGATAAGTGTTGTTCAACTGCGACACCACCAGCTGGGAGTCCAAGAAAACTACCAACGAATCAACACCCAAGGATATTGCCTCCGAGAGTAGATGAATGACTGCAGTGTATTCTGCTACGTTATTGGAAGCAGGACCAATGCAGACCCCTCTTGATATCAACAGCTGACCGGAAGGATAATGAAGCACCCAAGCCGTGGAAGCTAAGTTCCGGGTGTGTCTACTAGCACCATCGGCGAAACCAAAATGACTCATGACATCCAACACAACCTGCCAAAGCAGATCAAAAAACATCACCACCTCATCAAAAAATCGAAAATCAAACAGATATGTACAAAGCAAAAAACTACTATATACAAAGCAAAATGCCAGGCCAAAGCCTAGGCATAATACTTCTTCAAATAGAGCCCATTTCGGGGCTCCGGCAACTCGTTCCCTTCGAAGTCAACCAAGGTATACGCTCCCTTCTTAAGGACTTTTTTAACGATATAGGGGCCATACCACATCGATTTAAACTTTCCTGCCCCCAAGGCATCTTTTTCTTGGGCATAGACCAAAACAAGGTCACCTTCGGAAAAGACCCTAGGCCGCCTTGTCGTCTTGAACTTTGACTCGGTTTTTATACGCTTCATTCATCGTGGCAGCATCCCGACGCTGCTCATCGAGATGTTCCAGATGAAGAAGCCGCTCTGCCAGACTAGAAGTGTCAGGAAGAAGCTCAACAGCTAATTTAAGGGAAGGAATCTCGCATTCAATGGGAAATACGAATTCCACCCCGTGGACTAACTGAAACGGAGTAAAGCCAGTTGCAGTTTTAACTGACGTCCTGTATGCCCAGAGTGCAGGATATAGCATAATGTGCCAGTTGGATCTATGTTTATCAATTGTCCGTTGAAGAATTTTCTTCAAGGATTTGTTAACGGCTTCCACTTGCCCATTGGCCTGAGGATAATATGGAGATGAATGCTCCTGCCGGAAACCCAATTTAAGAGCCAACTCAGCCATCATACTGTTCTGAAAGTGACTGCCATGGTCAGTGACAATCTCTCTAGGTATACCGAAATGAGCAATGACTTGGTTGAAGAAGAAAAGAGCTGCAGTCTCACCATCGTTCCCAAAAGTAGGCATAGCTTCGACCCACTTCGTAAAGTAGTCTACTGCTACGATAATGTACTTGTGACCTTTTGCCGAAGGTGGGTTACAAGTAGTATAATCCATACCCCACTTTGTAAAGAGTCCGACAGTAATGACAGGAAAAAGCGGAGCTGGATGAGCACGCATTTTTCGAGTATACACCTGACAAGGATGACACTTCTTGACCGATTCAATGCAATCTTTGAAAATCGAGGGCCAGAAGTATCCAGCACGCAAAATATTTTGGGCTGTAGCAAGCCCAGATAAATGACCCCCACAAGCTCCACTGTGAGAATCATTGAGCACGGCCTCAGCTTCTTCGAAAGTTAAGCAGCGTCTTAGGATTGAATCAACCCCTCGACGGTACAAAGCATCACCAATAATCAGATAACTTTTAGCTAAGTGACGCAGCTTACGACGCTCATCTTTCGAAAAAGAAGAGGGAAACTTCGCAGTTTGGAGATATACAATGATGTCCCCATACCAAGGATCTTGTGGAGAGATCAGAAACAAGTGTTCGTCTGGAAAGGACTCATCATAGATCATCGCCTCTCCACAAGGCAACTCGGAGATCAATTCCGCAAAAACTAATGACTTCTTGGATTTGGCAGACATGAACTCTAGATCAAATTCCTGTAAAATCACAATCCATCTATTATATTTGCCCCCGATCACTCGCCTGCTGAGGACAAACTGAAATGGATTGGCAGCTGCCAAGACATAAGTTTTGCGAAGAATAATATAATGCCGGAGTCGCTGCACAGCATGAACTCCTGCTAAGGCTAATTTTTCTATCGGGGTGTATCGCAGTTCAGGTCCTACCAGTCCTCGACTAAGGTAGTAAATAACATGCTCAGCCAGAGCATCATCCTCCTGAACCAGAACCATACCAATGGTAGATTCTGCTGTAGCCAGATACAAAAGAAAATCTCTGCTATAATCGAGTGGACTCAGTAAAGGAGCAGAGGTCAATGCCTTTTTCAAGGCATCGAACGAGTGTTGAGCGTAGTCGTCCCAAAAAAAAGGAACTCCTTTCTTCAACAGTCTCATATATCCCTTTGTAATCTTAGCATAGTTGACGATAAACCTCCGAAGAAAATTAGACTTCCCTTGGAGACTTTGAAGCTGATGGATTGAAGACGGGGGAGGCAACCGAAGTATTGCCTCAACCTTGAAGGGATCTACCCTTATCCCTTCCCTAGACACGATAAATCCCAACAGCCGACCGGATGTCACCGCGAAAACGCACTTGTTCGGATTCAAACGAATTTTATAAAAACGACATCTTTCAAATATTTTCCGGAGGTGACCTGGATGATCCATCCTCTTTCGAGAATGAGCAGCTAGATCATCTAAGTATGCCTCAATAATTTTCTTGATGTCGTGGAAGGCATAAGACATGGCCCGCTGAAAAGTAGCTCCAGCATTTTTCAGACCAAAAGGCATTTTCTTATATGCAAACATACCCCAGGGACAAATAAATGCGGTCTTATGTTGATCTTCTGGACGGATAGTAATTTGATTATAACCAGAAAAACCGTCCATGAAGGAGAAAATCTCGTTACCGGCACACTCATCAATAATCTGATCAATGAAAGGTGTGGGGTAATTATCCTTAGGACACGCCTTATTCAGGTCTCTGAAATCGATGCACACTCGAATCGTTCCTTGCTTTTTATCAACCGGAACGGGGTTTGAAACCCATTCAGTCAGAGGAACTGGGAAAATGAATCCTGCCTTAAGCAGCTTTTCAACTTCAGCTTTGATAGCTGCTGCCTTCCTAGGATTAACCAGACGAAGTTTTTGCCTGACCGGCTTAGCGTTTTCATACGTCTTGATCTCATGCTAGACTATAGATGGGTCTATGCCAGGAATTTCCTCATAAGACCAAGCAAATACATCCTATACTCTTTGAAGAGCTCGGTATAGATTTGAACCTCTTCATGGGAACATTCCGCTCCAATGAAGACATTCTCGACAATGTTGGGATTCCTAGAGATGTTCACCGGGACAGTAGGAGAGATCACGGCCATGTTCCCTTCAGCATAAACCTGTGCTGGTGCTAAAGGGCTCAAGACTGGGTGAACAGGTCCAGGAGACTGAGGACTTGGAAAACTTATTTCGACTTCGCTCAAGTCAGGTAGGAAGTAAGACCGATGATGCAAATCATCCCACGGTCTATCTATACCTGTCATCGCTTCCAGGATGGCCTCTTCAGATGGAAGAGTGGTGTCAAGACAATCCTGGGTAGAAGAAGAAGTAAGCGTCCAAGCCGAAGCCACATCACCATCCAACTCTTCCAATGAAAGAGGAGCTGGATCAGATTCTGCAGTGTCAACAATAGACTGATATGCAATCTCAGCTGCAGAAATCAGGAATGCCATTCCACCCACTTGCCCTTCCTCCAATGTGGTTGTTGGGGAAGGTAAGGTCCAAGGGTCTGAAAAATAATGAGTTCGGAAGAACTCTCTTCGAAGGGGAGCCCTGGAGGATGAAATAGCATTAATAGACACCTTAGGAGGAGGAAGATCGAAAGAACCCATCAGGGAAGAATACATTCCAACTCCTAGATTCTCGACAGGCGCCTTAGTATTATCCAACTTAGGAACAGATGAGTCAGAAGGCGCATCCAGGTCTACAGGAGGACAGTCCAGTTGATCCACTGTAACGATCCTCCCTTCGTGAGGAAAACATACTATTCGAAATAATGAAGATGCAATAGCATCCATTTCATAAATCCAGTTCCTCCCCAACAGAAGGTTGTAGTCCAAGGCTACATCGACTACCTCAACCTCTATGTTAACGGTTTTGCCCCCAACATAGATGGGCAAAGCCAGGACAATACCATGGGGTCTGTGAGAATGACCATCGAATGCAGTAAGAACAGTGCTAGATGGAACAGCTTTGGGAGATCCAAGTGTCTTCCAACATGCGAGAGACATCACGCAAGTAGAAGCACCCTCATCAACCACCGTTCGAAAGATATTGGTCTTTCGATACGACGATTTAATATGAAATGCCATGTGATGAGGAAGTCTCTTCTTAAAATTAGTCATATCGAAAGTAATCAGAAGAGAATTTTTCGGATCAACAGCCCCAATGGAAGTGAGCAAAGCACTGCGCTGAGCCGGACAAGACTGGAGTACCTCTAAAGCTGACATAGCACAAGGACTCTGCGCCAGATCTTCTACAATCGAGTAGTTCTGGGCAGCCCTCGCATTCGGATTAATCGTTGACCGCTTAGAAGATGCTTTCGGCATCCGAGGCATAGACTCAACAGTTGGCTTCGTAATGTGAAGCGGCTCAGTAGCATCAGGAACTTCCTTAGCTTTCGAAGATTCCTCTCCGCCATAATCACGGGATCTCGTAGCGACATCCACGTGAGCACTCATCATAAAGATGTTCGATGGAATTTCCCCTTCCTAGGCACCTCCAGAGGAAGCCCCAGGATTTTGGTTCGCGCCAACAACTAATTGCTGCCCTTGGGGAAAAGGGTTTGTTAGCACAGCCTGGGAACTAGAAGAACCCTGCTGAGATAACAGGCGCTGAGCATCCTGAATTTTCGGGCAAAGGTGTGTGAGATGATCTCCAGCACAAAGTTTGCACGGAAACTTCACTTTCTTTTTCTCCTTTTGACCCTCACCAACACGCTCGTTGGTTTTATTTGCATTGCCCTTCCCATTCTTGCCCTTCTTCTTGTTATTACGTCCCTTCTTCTTCCCATTGGATTGTTGATTTCCTTTGGGATCAGAAGCTTGGACAGCATTTATGGACAAAGACTGGGAAGGTGATGAATCAGCAGGCACAGCCTGACCAGAAGGAGCAGATTGTAAAGACAACTGCTGCAATTGAGAAAGCAGGCTGGCTGCACTACTACTGACCGATCCGACAAGTCCGTCACCATGCGGACCGGGTTTGGGTTTCGATAGATCCACTTTGGAGCGAGGAGCATTGGGAAAATACTTGTAAAGCATGCCAGACTGAGAATAGATCAACTCTAACTGCTGGGCCCTAAAGATGGCCTGCTCCTCGGAATATACCCCTGACATGGATACATCCTTTGAAATATCTGACTGAAGCGATTTCAAAAACCACTCGAGAAGGAACTCACCTAGAATATGGGCTTTGATAAGCCTCTTCCTTCTCCTCCATTCCTGAATGTGATCAGAAATGTGAGTTGCCTCATCCTGCTTAAAATTAGCCAGGAGTTCGGTCCCAGCCTCATATCTGACAGGCAACTGAAAATGGTTAAGAAATGTGACAGCCAGTTCTCCAAATGTGGCAAAACTGCCCCCAGTGAGCTCTATATACCATTTGGCAGCATTTCCAGTTAGGGTGCATTGAAATAATCTCAACCTAATCGAGTCATCGATCAGGGAGTTCGAAGAGCACCATAAGTGGAAAGTGGTGATGTGGTCCGCCGGATCCTCTCCATTCTTACCTTCAAACTTTGGAATGTCTGAAGGAAGTTTGGTCGGGACCGGAGGCCACCCCGAACTATAACGAATCGGGTCATTAGTCAACTTCGACAAATCTGGCAAGTTTAACGTTGCCAGAAAAGGTAAGCGAGGCGGAGCCTGAGGATTCCATCCTTGATGGGATGGATTCCCAACATTATGAAAAGAACCATTTGGATTTCAGTGAGGCACTGACCTGCCGAAAGGACTCATAGAAACGGAAGAGACCTCCTCCCCACGTAGGGTGCAAAGCCCGGACAGTTCATCCGAAGTATTGGTGAAGGAAAGCTGGAAGCAGGGGTTCCAAATGACAGGAAAGCCTATTCAATAAGCACTCAATGAAGGGAAAGAAGCATTCCCTTGATGACCTGTGTAAAACTGATTCCCTGCCCCCGCTGTAGTAAACACAGGATTCCACCCTGTAAAAGTAGTCGAACTTTGCCCCCCGGACCAAGGGTTGAAACACAAGATTTTTGGGGCGTAACAGAAGCTTTCAAGAGGATTAGGCCCCCCCAGAGGAACCTAGTCCCGAAGGAAACCACAAAGTAAGAAGAGTGACCCACTAGCCATGTTAGACATGGGCGTAGATCCAGCTGCACCAGCGGAAAAGGAAAAAGAGGGATTTCCACTAATGGACATCCCTGAACAGAAGGGACCAGAATGAGAAGCATATGCTTGGGTGAACCCAGAGCCAAACATAGCAGTGCTAGAAGCAATCGAATATGAAGCAATAGTGCCCCCTGCCTCGACAGAAACAGGGGTCTGAATGCCTGCAACACTCACGGTAGAAGCCGCGTTCCCAGTCGTGGCCATCGAAAGATAAGAATGATATGGAAGATCCGGCGGTCTCTCGGACTCCGGTCCGATGTACTGAATAACAAACAGATGATCAGGAGGAAGAGGAGATGGACCTGTAGCTGGAGGCTCAGGTATATCTTCTATCTGAAAATCTTCTTCCTGAGGAAACAACACTCGCGAGGTGAGCGGAACGCTCCTCTCGGAACCGACACCGGAATCAGCAACGAAACCTTCAGACCTTGGTGGAGGATCTCTCTCCACAGCGTCAGACTCAACAGGGTGGTAACCACCTGCTAAATCTCTCCTACGCCTTCTCGAAGAAGGCTCTGCACTCTCGGGAGATAACCCCCGGATTCTCCTCGAACGTCGAGGCGCTTGATCAGCCACTTTTATAGATTTATTAAATTAGACTCAAAAAGTGAAAAGCTAGGCAAGCTAGGAGCAAAGAGCACTCACTAAAATAAAAATCCCTGAGAAACAGCAAGCAAACAGCCTCCAAGTATTTCCGCTCCGGGTGATGAGGACCGGACACCAAAATACAGGAAAGTGAAGTATAGGGCCTTCCGAAAGTAGTCTGGGATGATTAGGGCCCAGAACAACTAGCGAAGGTATCAGAAACAGTTACGCCGACCTCCTAACGACAGCCTTTGCCGGCTCAAGCACCCAAGCTTCGCAAGGGCACCCCCCAGAAGTACTGCTGAAAGTGATGCGACGTCTGCCTCAGGTACCACGGGTATTCCCCCTCGCAGTCACCTGTGTGGAACCTAGGAGTGGCAACTATGGGCACCAATCCGTATCAGAAGCCGGGCGGAACGGTCTTGAGGTCAGATTCAGCCAATCGGAGAGGGGGTATCCCTCTTCTCAGCCTTCACTTCCCCTCGCGCTTGACTCTCGGATGAGAGCTTTCCCGGTCCACCTCACGGAGTTGGATTTCGCTCAATTAATCAACTTCTATGTTTGTTTGAGCGGCCTTGGAGAGTTAACTCTCCACTCACCTATTCCAAGGCCCTACAACCTAGCTAGTTGGTGATTGACACTTAGTAAAACTTTCTAGTTGATTTTAGATTAAATCGCTTATTTTAAGGGCTGTTATATTAAGTCACAAGGATATGGAGATGAAACCAATGGTGTTTTGACGCAAAAGAAATTAATAAAAACTTAACTACATGCACATGTAGTTCTTTGTCTTTCGATGAAAAGTAATCTCTATACAGGTTCTACAAGACTAAAAAATTGTATTTTTCTTTTCGAATTGCAAACTCACACTCACAAAAACTAAGAAGCTAACTAAATGATTCAATGCACCTAATGCAAATCACTACAAGCATGTAAATCCTAAGATGCAAAAAATCTCTTAAAACAAAGTGAAATTTCCCAAAAAGCTCCTTCAGTTTTAACTCATCTTTTGTTGTCCAGAAAGCCAATTCTTGAAAACAAGAACTCTTAATATAAGACAGCAAAAACACTTAACAACAAGAAGAAGAAATCAAATGACAACTTCTCCTCAAAATCAAGCCGAAAACTAGAAGCAAGAAACTTCACAAAAGCTCCAAAAGATATGGTCAAACGAAAATGAAAATGCAACAACAAAAACAAAAACAAGAGACAATGTTTTTTGAGTTTTTGAAATGCAAAAAACAAAAAGCAAAACAAATGTTTTTTGGGCTTTTTAGTTTTATAAAGCAAGAGCTCAAAAAGACCAAGCACAACTATCAAAATCCAAGCCAAAACGAGACCGAATTTCAAGCACAAACTTCAACAATGCTCCCAAACCTTATAAAGCTAATGGTAGCAAGATCAATAAGAGCAACGGAAGACCAAAAACTCAGCCAATCAGCCTAGACAAATAGTGCAAACTCGCTGCAACAAAAGACTCCAAAGAAGCAAGAAAAGTTCTTCGAAAATTGCAACAAAACCCTAGCCTATGAAACTCAAGAAAACCAATCGAAAACAAAGCAAAAATCGCAATGCAAAGCACAACACAAAGATAGGAGCGAGTCAGTGAGCAGAAGCTCTCTGTTCTGATAAAGCAGAACAACCAAGAATGCTTAGAAAGCGATCTTGGAACTCAATCCAGAAGTGCCAGCACCAGAAACAAAACTTTTGCCAAAAGACTAGTTTCCACTCAAACGAAAGAGAGAAAAGACATGAAACCACTTCCTTCACACTCCAGTAAGTACAGAGACACTGTAGACACAGGCCTCCACAGCCAGAAAGGACCAAAAACTCAAGAATCCTAAAAATTCAAAATCTGCCTAGGTATACGCGGCTTCACAGTTGTGCAACCAGCGTGTATACGCGTCTGTTCTAAGGGAAACTCGCGTATACGCGGTTTCCTTCAGACAAACTCGCGTGTATACGCGACTGTGTGCAAAAGAAGAAGCGTATGCAAAGGTAAATAATGAAAAAAAACAAAAGAACAAGCCTGGAAAAGACACCAAGACTTCAGACTGACTGCAAGAAAACAAACTGGACTGCAAATGACAGATAAAACTGTTGGAAACCTACCAAACAGCTGAAACAACCCAACAGGAGAATCACAAGAATGTGATCCCCAGCGGAGTCGCCAGTTCTGTTTCGGGGAAATAACACCCTAGAGGTTGGTTGGGATACAACCTCCACAGAGCAGGGGCGTACTACTTAACAGAGACTCACACAATCATGCACGTTCAGAAAAACTAAATAGAGCAGAATGAGAGATTTACCCGTTGGTCCTACGTTTGAAGTAGATCCACGTGGAGTCCAAACTCCCTGCAACTGTCCTTCCTCCTTAACCTGAAATACAAGAAGAAACCAGCACAAAGGACAAGTTGTACAACATATATCTACTCTATATGTTAGTGAGATTCATATAAAACATTAAATAAATCATAATGAATGCTTGTATAACTAATATTCTCATACATAAAAGCATACACTAACACGTTTATTTCGGGAACAGCATGATACTTCTGTATTATAAATAGTACATACAAAAGTAATCAAGTGGAGAGATCACCTGATCCTTCCAAGGCCTTCGCAGACCATCGTCCGGATCCGTCCAGCCCTTGCCTCGCTAAGACTCCTTCCAAACTGGTGCATACGAGATAACATATAAAGGGATGTGTATCTCAAGGAAACAAGGGTTTCTTACAATGAACTGGGAAAGTGCAGGAGGCACGGGGAATCAGACTTGGATATGGAATACCAACAGAGTATAATATCAATAATTCTCTCTCCCTTAGGCCATACACATGAGGGCTTTTTATAGTCCCTCCAAGTAGTTTCAGCAGTTGGAAACAGTTGGCCACGGGCTGGGGTGGTTGAACTACCTGAGTAACCATCAACCCAGCGCGAAATTAGGGATTTTATATATTTTTTAATCATTAAAATGGCATACGCGGAAAAGTCTAGATGTACTCGCGTATACACGCGGAAAAACACGGGCATAGTCGCGTATGGAGGATTTTCTACTGTTTTTAAGTGAATTTGTCCAAGTCTGTAGGAATGGGTGCCCATAAAGCCATGAAGCAATCATGAATCATGTCAAGGTGAGAAATGATGCTACAACATTAAACTATAAATCACAATGAATGCTTGTATAACAAATATTCTCATACATAAAAGCATACACTAACACGTTTATTTCGGGGAACGGCATGATACTTATGTATTTAAATAGCACGTACAAAAGTAATCAAGTGGAGAGATCACTGATCCTTCAAGGCCTTCGCGATACCGTACGTCGGATCGTCCCGGCCCTTGCCTCGCTAAGACTCCTTCCTGGCCCGGGTGCATACGAGATAACATATAAAGGGATGTGTATCTCAAGGAAACAAAGGGGTTCCTACAATGTTTGGGAAAGTGCGGGGAGGCACGGGGAATCAGACTTGGATAGGGGCCACCAGCAGTATAATATCAATAATTCTCTCTCTCCCTTAGGCCATACACATGAGGGCTTTTTATAGTCCCTCCAAGTAGTTTCAGCAGTTGGAAACAGTTGGCCACGGGCTGGGGTGGTTGAACTACCTGAGTAACCATCAAACCAGCGCGAAATTAGGGATTTTTATATATATTTTTAATCATTTTAATGGAATACGCGGAAAAGTCTAGCTGTACTCGCGTATACACGCGGAAAATTATGGGCATAGTCGCGTATGAGGGATTTTCCACTGTTTTTAAGTGAATTTGTCCAAGTCTATAGGAATGGGTGCCCAAAAAGCCATAAAGCAACAAGAGAACAAAATACCACCATGCAGAAGTTATGCATGTCCAAACTAGTTAGGAAAACACACATGCAATATGTTACCTACAATTATTCCTATTGAAGCTGCTATATCCTATTCTTCCTTGCTTGATCTTTGATTTCTTTTCCCTTCCTTGTCCTTCCTTTGCTTGCTTTCCTCTTTCTTGGCTCAAATCTGAAATTCTCCAAGAAAACTCTAATTAAGTATTCAAGATCGAGAGAGAGAGAATAATGAGAAAGATCCAAAGCTGAATTGACAAAAATTTACCAACTAATCCTCATAGGCCTTTTTATCAACGAGGCTTTTATTTTCTTCATTTTCCATTATTTTCCTTCATTTCCCTCCTCACATGCAACATGTGACCTTTTTCCTTCCTTTTCTCCTAATTTCCTTTATTTTCATAACTAAATGTGCAAAAAATACTTTTTCCTCTTTAATGCCTTATTCATTTCCTTTTCCAATTTTCCTTAGCCATAACCACATCTAGTGATGCCCACTAGGATATTTTTCCCAACATTCAGCTTGGAATAAGTGTCCCTTAACTGTGGTCTTATTTTTGCCTTTATTAAATTTTATTACATGAACTTTTGCTCGATTCTGTTATAGAATCCTCCCCCTTGAGGAACACCTTCCTCGGTGTTAAACCATAGCTAGACCTCAGCAAAACTGTTGAAAAGAAAACATATTGCTCATGGAGCTTTATAACTTAGCTTGATGCAGTATTTACAATGAATAACTTGCTCAAAAGAAAAAACCATGATAACATGACCATATAACATCCATACCGCTTATTGGATCTTTTTAAATTAGCTCATGTAGGTATTTACATCCATACACATAAGTGCATATACCAAAAACATCACCAAACATACACCAAACACCAAACCAAAATTTTTTTGCCTCAATCAGAAAATAATGAAGGATGCAAGGCCCACATCTGATTTTCCATCTCCCATGTAGTTTCATCGGGCCCAAAGTTCTCCCATTGCACTTTAACTTGCTTTATGGATCTGTTACTGAGCATGATTTGCTTATATTGCAATATGCACTAAGACTCTTGTTGAAATTCCCCTTCTTGCTCCACCTGGAATACATACCAATCAATAACATGATCAAAATCATTTATATACCTTTTAAGTAATGAAACATGAAACACATCATGGAATTTCATTGTTGGAGGCAGTGCAAGTCGGTAGGCCACTGGTCTAATCCTCTCAAGGATTTCAAAAGTCCTATAATACCATGGTTCCAACTTGGCACGTGATCTGATCCTCAAGGAGATCTTCTTACGATTGATGCAAAAATAAACATGCTCCCCAACCTGAAACTCCTTAAATATCTTGTGTTGGTATGCATAGCTCATATTTTTTTCCTATGCTTCCTTTATATTCTTCTTGATAATCTGCACTTCCTGCTCCATGTATGCCAACATGTCCGGTCCAATCAACACCTTGTTAATTAGATCACTAGTATTGATGGGAGTATTACAACTCTGCCCATGCAGTGACTCATACCCAATGACTCTTGATACCCATTTTTGTATGCAAACTCAACCAATGGTAGATACTCTTCCCATTTCCATTGTTAATGCATCACATAGATCCTCAACATGTCCTCCAAGATCCTGTTGACCCTCACAGTTCGGATGATAAGTTGTATTAAATGCCAACTCTATGCCCAATCCTGCAAATAACTCCTTCTGAAAATTAGAAGTGAATTTTGCATCCTTGTCTAACATAATATTCTTTGGAAGACTATGTAGTCTGACTACATCTCTGATGAACACTTGTGCCACATCTCTAGCTAAGTAGGTAGTCTTCATTGGAATATAATGTGCTACATTTGTCAACCTGTCACAACAATCATGATAGAATCATGTTGTCTCATTGTCCTCGGTATCCCTGTGATAAATTCCATGGAAATGACCTCCCATTCCATTCTAGAATCGTAATAGGTTATATTAGACCACCTGTATGCCTACACTCTTCCTTCACCTGCTAACAATACAAACACTTAGTCACAAACTCCGCTACATCCCTCCTCAGATTCAGCCAATAATAGAATCTCTTCACTGCAATCAATGTCTTCTCATAGCCTGGGTTACCTGAATATGGTTACGCGTAAAAATCCATCAAGATCACCTTCTTGAGATCACTACTATCTGGCACATATATCTTGTCTCTAAATTTGACCAATCCATTTTCCATGAGACAATATTCCACATCCTATACACTTGCACCTGCACCTATACCTATACCTGTACCACTACATGTACTTGTACCTGTACTATGCTACAATATGTGCCTAAGCTCCATATATCTGACATACTGCTGACCTGCCTACAATATCCTATCATGTAAATCCATCCCATATGAGCTCATAGCTGCAATGTGATTTACCTGTATCCACCTGCTAAGAGAAAATGCGACCCTATTCTCTTTACCTTTGATGTATTTTCTCTCAAAATAAAACACATTGATCATGGCCAACCATCTAGGTTTCCTGGAATTCAGATTTGGTAGGTCAAACAAGTACCTCAACCCATTGTGATCGCTCATCAGTACAAACCTCCTGCTAAGAAGATAGTGCCTCCACATCTTCAATGCATGTATGATCATTGCTAGCCCAAGATCATGCGTCAGATAGTTCCGCTCTTGTTCATTCAGCTTCTGTGACTCGTAGCATACTACTTTTCCATCCTCAATAAGGACTCCACCAAGCCCTCTTTTTCAAGAATTTTTACATACTATAAACTCTTTTTTTGGATCTGCGTTCTTTAACACTGGAGCATGTGTCAATAACTGCTTAAGTTCTTCAAATTGGCCTCACAGTCCTCCTTCCACTCAATTAACTTTTTACCTTTCCTCTACAACGATGTATTCGAATAAGAAATTTGTGAGAATTTCCTGATGAACCTCTTGTAGTAGCTTTCCAATCCCATGAAATATCTCACCTCATCTACATTTCTAGGATCTCCCCACTCCATGATAGCTCTTACCTTTTCTGTACCTAAGGTGATGCCCTCCTTGGAGACAACATGTCCCAAGTAATGTACTTTGGTATGAAAGAAACTACATTTTTTGATCTTAGCATATAATTTATTCTCTCTCAACATTGCTTCCAAATGCTCAGCATGCTCTTCCTTATTCTTGGAATATACCAAGATTTCATCTATGAAAACAATCACAAACTTGTCCAAATATGGACACAACACACTATTCATCAAACATATAAATGAGTTGAAGCATTATTCAAACCGAATGGAACTAAAAAAAAATCATAATTCCCATATCTAGTCCAGAAATTTGTCTAGTAGATGTCCTCCTCTTTTATGCGTACCTGATGATATCATTATCTCAAGTCGATCTTAGAGAACATTTCTGCTCCCTTCAGCTGATCAAAAAAATAATCAATCCTCGATAATGGGTACCTATTCTTGATGGTCACTTTATTCAACTTCCTGTAATCAATGCACAATCTAAGAGTGCCATCCTTCTTCTTCAAGAACAACATTGGTGTGCCCCATGGTTGTTGAGATTCAACAAGATGATGAGCTTAGTGAAAAGAGTCGCCTTCACTAAGTGGGCCCGCAGGCTATTTTTGGCACAAGTATATTTTTAGACTTTGTCTATTTTTAGACATGTCGAACATATTTCAGAAGTTGTAGGATGATATTTGTGGATGGTTGATCAAGTTGGAAAAATAGATGAAATTCTATTTTTATAATATTGGGCGAATTCTATTTATAGATCGTCAATCTAAAAATAGATGCATGTCAATTATTTTTAGCTCTTAATAATAATCAGACTCTAAACAACAACTTATTCTCTTGGAGCACTTCAGTTCAATGCATAGATGTGGCATAGCAGCTGACAGAAGGAATTACGCTATTCCTAAGGGTTTACTGGAGCTATTGCATGGAGGACTCAGTTAGAACTCAAGTGGCAGAGTTATGACACAGTTGGAATAATTAGTTATGGAGTTGTATTCAGTTTAACTCAGTTAGAATTAGTTGAGCTAGTTGTATCTAGTCTAAATGATTGATACACTAGTGAGAGTGGAGTGAATTAATTATTTAATTAATTCAAAAATAATAACTCATTAATCAACTGAACAATACATCAGTTAACTATAGTGCATGGCAGTTTCAGTGGAGACATGTGGAGAGATAGGTGAAAGGGCAAGATAGACTATCTGTTGTGACTATTAGTGATGCATTGATTGCATCAAACACACCGTGGAGATGCCAATGATGATTGAAAATTAAATCCAAGACTAATTCGAATTCATTTCGAGCTATTCTTCAGCAGATATTGCGCAGTGGAGGCAGGCTAGCAGGTAGCATAGATCTGTGCATGGATTTGCAAGATTAGGCCTGATTAGTGTATGACGATTGTACTGTACTGAGAGCTTGAGATAAGATTTGTATGTTTGTATGAGATTGTCATATGATCTCCATGTTACATAATATATAGTTGGGGTTTTCAGCTTCAGGCTTTCCCGGTTAAAAAAAAATTGTGTTATGTGCGATTGATAATTTTTGTTTATGCTTCACATGTGTGTGCAATTAATTTTTCCGCAAAAGATTAACAAGTGGAATAGATTCAGTATCTTGCATAAAGTTAAATAGTGTGAGATCAGGTGGATCTTGGACATATTCATGCTTAGTGCATATAATTTCTACATGGTATCAGAGCATTGTTGATTGAAGATTGAAATTGTGAAGTGAGTTTGTGTTGGTGGACAATTCGAATTTGCTACAGAAGATTCTTGGTGTAGAAATTGAGTATACATTGAAATGTATTTCAACGGGTTGATATTGGAGTATGCCCTTGATGGGAGCTCGAATTAAATATCCTGGAAGGACAGGATGGAGGCGGTGCTAGAGGATAATGGGTTGAAGGAGTTCATCGATAGTGATGTTCCTAAGCCAGGATCTAGCGATGTTGCATTACTTGATGCATGGCAAAAGAAGACTACAAAGAAGAGGAGGATTCTGTTGGAAGGTGTGAAGGACCACATTTTTTCCAGCCTTCACGAGAAATCCACTCCATTCTTAATGTGGAAGGCTTTGATAGACTTGTTCCAAAGTAGAAGTGACAAGAGGAAGTTGGTGCTTAAAGACAAGCTCAGAAAAATAAAAATGGAGAAAGGCGACAATATTCCAAAATACCTCACGAAGTTTGTCCACTACAAGGATGAATTGGGAAGTGTGGGGGTTATTGTTGATGAAGAGGACTTGGTGAGCTTGGCTCTCCTTGGGCTTCTGAAGAGTTGGCATAGCTACGAAGACTCTATCAATGGACGCGAGAAACTGCCAAGATGGGAGCGAATTTGGTCGGATCTTGTGCAGGAGGAGATAAGGCAGGGTACCAGGGATGGATCTTCATCGAAGAATGAAGATGAAGAGAATTGATCTTTGGCTACCAAAGCAAGGAAAGGGAAGGGGAAGAAAAATACTTCTAAATCTGGTGTGAAAGGCAAGAAGCAGGATTTGTCCAAAGTGAAGTGTTTTCACTGTCACAAGCATGGACGTTTCGCCACTAACTGTCCACAGAAGAAGAAGAATAAGCAGGCTACTGGATCTGCAGCTGGAGAGGCCTTATCCTCGCAATTTGAGCTGGATTTTTCTTTGATTTCATGCTTGGTTTCAAGCTGCATGGGATCGGTGTGGTATCTTGACAGTGGTGCATCCTTCCATATGACGGGAGACAAAGAGTTGTTCAGTGACTTGGAGGAGAAGGACCTCCAGATGCATATAGAGATGGGCGATGATGGTCGATACAGTGAGACAAGCATTGGGACCATTACCTTTGAGATGGAGTCTAGTAATCCATTCTTGTTGAAGAATTTCATGCATGTTCCAGGTCTAAAGAAGAACTTGGTCTCAGTTGTAATGCTGGAAGACAGGGGTTATGATGTTGTTTTCAGTGAGGGAAAAGCTTTCCTTCGACATAAAACAACGGGTCAAACCAAGAAGATAGGGGTTCGAATTAAGAATCTCTACAAGCTAGAGGTAGATGGATGCACTGCAATGGTGGGCAAAGCAGAAGAAGTGGTGAGCCGTGATGAGGGCGAATTATGGCACATGAGATTGGGCCATCTTCACCATGGTGCTTTGAAAATTTTACAGCAAATTTCTACTGGACTTCCCAAGGGTACTCTTGCGCAGTCAGATTAGTGCAAAGGATGTACAATGGGTAAGTTTGTGAAGAACACCTTTCATGAGAAGGAGAATCGTGCTTCGGTGATCCTGGAGAGAATTCACATAGACGTGCGTGGACCATTCTCGGTTGCTTCAACAGCGAAACACATGTATTATGTGATATTTGTTGATGACTTTTCTCATAGATGTTGGATCTTCTTCATGCAGAAGAAGAGTGAAACATTCTCAAAGTTCTGTGAGTTCAATGCATTAGTGGAGAAGGAGTCAGGGAAGCAGGTGAAAGCTCTAAGGAGCGATAATGGTGGTGAATACATCTCTGGTGAATTCAAAGACTTCTGTAGCAAAGAAGGAATTCGAAGAGAACTCATAGCGCCTCATAACCCACAGCAGAATGGGGTTGCGGAGAGAAACAACAGAACGATTGTGGGTGTTGCATGAGCGATGCTGCATGATCAGGGCCTACCGATGCACTTGCGGGCGGAAGCATGCAACACTGCGATTTATGTGCAAAACAGTTGTCCTCATAGAGTACTTGGCATGAGTACACCCGAGGAAGATTTTACTGTTAAGAAGCCTGATATTTCTCATTTGAAGATTTTTGGCTCACCTATTTACATTCATGTGACAAAGGATGCCAGGAAGAAGTTGGAGCCGACTGCAAAATTTGGGATATTTTTGGGGTACACAGAAACACCCCATAACTATCGTGTGTATTTTCCAAACAGTAGGATGACTATTATGCGACGGGATATAAAATTCAAAGAGGTGAAAGCCATGCAGTTGTCGCTTGAGAGGGAGCTACACTTGCATGCAAAAGAGTAACTTCTCATTCCCAAAGATGAGCCTCTAGATGTGGATCAGTCACAGGAGGAGATTCATGGAGTGGAAGAGTCCACTCATGCAGGACCAAACATCAGACAAGGAAGACAGCGTACCACAGAAGATGAGAGACTGAAGGTGGATGCGGCACAGAATGTAGGAGTCTCTACATCACAGTGCAGACAGAGACAATCACCTGACCGATAAACTGGATACATGGCTCTTATGAGCAAGTGTATTGTGATAGAGCCATATTCTTTTGAAGAAGCAGCGCAGGAGCCCACATGGGTAGATTCCATGGTGGATGAGTATGACTCCATTGTTAGAAACAGTGCTTGGGAGATTGTTCCAAGGCCGGTGGGGAAATCAGTTGTAGGATCAAGATGGATCTACAAGGTAAAGCAAGCTTCTGATGGGAGCATCGAGAAGTATAAGGCAATATTTGTTGCCTGGGGCTTCTCACAGATTGAGGGGATTGAATATGAAGAAACCTTTGCACCTGTCGCACGGTATTCTTCCATACGGACCATCCTTGCTCTCTCAGCGCAGGTGATTTGGCACATTCATCAGATGGATGTGAAGACTGCGTTCCTTAATGGGATCATTGAGGAAGAGGTGTACATTGAGCAGCCTAAAGGATTTGAGATCTTCAGCAGGGAGTCGCATGTGTGCATACTCAAAAGAGCGTTGTATGGGCTGAAACAAGCACCCCGTGCTTGGTACACTCGGATCGACAGCTATTTCACTAGACTTGGCTTCACCAAGAGTGAGACAGATGCAAACTTGTACCAAATTGTGGTTGAGGGTAATATTTTGATCATTGTACTTTATGTTGATGATTTGATACTAACAGGTGATGAGTAGTTGATACACTCATGCAAGGCTGATCTTGCAAAGGAGTTTGAGATGAAGGATTTAGGCCTCCTTCATTATTTCCTTGGATTGGAAATATGGCAGCGAGAAGGTGAACTGTTTGTGTCTCAAGGCAAGTATGCCTGAGAGATATTGGAGAAGTTTCACATGCAAGGTTGCAAGCCTATTGACACTCCTCTTCCAGGAAATTGGAAAAAAGAGGATGCTACATCGGCAGAGGTAGTGGATGCCACTGTTTATCGACAGTTGGTGGGTTCCCTCATGTATTTAGTCAATACAAGACCGGACATATGCTATGCGGTGAACCAGATTTCACAAGCGATGGTTAAGCCTACCAAGATCTTTTGGAAGGCGGGCAAGCATGTCCTGAGATATCTCAGGGGCACATCTGAGTATGGTTTATGGTACAGACAGACGGATGAGGTGAAGTTGCATGGCTTCACGGATGTAGATTGGGCAGGAAGCCCAACAGACAGAAAGAGCACATCAGGAGGGATTTTCAGTATCGGATCTACGACAGTTTCTTGGTACAGCTGGAAACAAAGATCTGTGGCACTCAGTTCAGCGGAAGTAGAATACATGGCAGCAAGTTTAGCTGCATGTGAGGCTATCTGGATGAGGAAGATTCTGGTTGGTTTGTTTGGTTCACATTCAGATCCCATGGTGATTCATTGTGATAATCAGAGTTGCACTAAACTCTCAGTTAATCCTGTGTTTCATGATAGATCTAAACATATTGATATCCGGTATCATGATATCAGAGATTGTGTGCAGTGAAAGATCATGTTGCTTCAGTACATTCCCACAGAGGATCAGGATGCCGATATTCTGACGAAGGCGCTCACTAGGAGAAAATTCGAATACCATAGTGGTAGGATCTGGGTGAAGGATAATCCCTATCTTGTTGAGAGGGAGTGTTGAGATTCAACAAGATGATGAGCTTAGTGAAAAGAGTCGCCTTCACTAAGTGGGCTTGCAGGCTATTTTTGGCGCAAGTCTATTTTTAGACATGTCGATCATATTTCAGAAGTTGCAGGATGCTATTTGTGGATGGTTGATAAAGTTGGAAAAAATAGATGAAATTCTATTTTTAGAATATTGGGCAAAGTCTATTTATAGATTGTCAATCTAAAAATAGATGCATGTCGATTATTATTAGCTCTTAATAATAATCAAACTCTAAACAACAACTTATTCTCTTGGAGCACTTCAGTTCAGTGCACAGATGTGGCACAGCAGCTGATAGAAGGAATTACGCTATTCCTAAGGGTTTACTGGAGCTATTGCATAGAGGAATCAGTTAGAACTCAAGAGGCAGAGTTATGACACAGTTGGAAGAAGTAGTTATGGAGTTGTATTCAGTTTAACTTAGTTAGACTTAGTTAGCTAGTTGTATCTAGTCTAACTGATTGATACACTAGTGAGAGTGGAGTGAATTAATTAGTTAATTAATTTACAAATAATAACTCATTAATCAACTGAACAATACATCAGTTAACTACATTGCATGGCAGTTTCAATGGAGACCAGTGGAGAGATAGGTGAAAGGGCAAGATAGAATATCTGTTGTGACTATTAGTGATGCATTGATTGCATCAAACACACAGTGGAGATGCCAATGAGGATTGCGCAGTCAATCCAAGAGTAATTCTAATTCATTCAGAGCTATTCTTCAGCAGAGATTGCACAGTGGAGGCAGGCTAGCAAGTGGCATAGATCAGTGCATGGATTTGCAAGATTAGGCCGGATTAGTGTATGACGATTGTACTGTACTGAGAGCTTGTGATAAGATTTGTATGTTTGTATGAGATTGTCATATGATCTCCATGTTACATAATATATAGTTGGGGTTTTTAGCTTTAGGCTTTCCCGGTTAAAAAAAAACCGTGTTATGTGTGATTGATAATTTTTGTTTATGCTTCACATGTGTGTGCAATTAATTTTTCCGCAAAAGATTAACAAGTGGAATAGATTCAGTATCTTGCATAAAGTTAAATAGTGTGAGTTCAGGTGGATCCTGGACATATGCATGCTTAGTGCATATAATTTCTACAATGGTGATACACTTTTCCTAACATATCATTTATCAAGCATCTCTTTCAGCTGCAACTTTAAATTTTCCAACTCAAGTGTGCTCATCCTATAAGGTGTGTTTGATGCTAGTTTTGCCCCTGGTACCAACTCGAAAAAAAAGTCTACTTCCCTGTGAGGTGGAAACTTTGAAATATTTGCGGGAAATACATCCTAAAATTGTTGTAGAAATAGATACATGCTCAAAACATCTACATCCTCAACTTCCTTACCTATGTCACTAGAGATATGTACTGGAAATAATATACACCCTTTCCTGCGACTGTGCCTAACCTGCATCGCTATCACCATCCTAAATTATGTGTCTTTATTATTTCCCCGTAAGACTCTTGGTTCCCCATTTTCATCCAAGTACTCAATGGCTTTGTCATAACAATCCACCTTGGTCTTGTGATGGTATATCCAATCCATACCCAATAGCATACTATATGATCCCCATGGAAATATGTTCAAGTGCGCTAATGTAGACATGCCATTCAACTCAAATGCACAAGCTCTTACCCAATGGTGAACTATTTTCTTTGTGCCTTTATCCAACTTCACTAACCAATATTATGCATGCATTTATTTTCTCAAACCACACTTATCCACCAAGTCAGGATTAATATAACTATAGTTATATCCAGGATCAATCAAAATAGAAACAAATTGATCACAAAGCTTACCATCCATCTCAACGATAGAAGCTTGACGGTATTCCTGCATGTTGTCCATATTTGCATAAATCTAAGGGATGTTATGACCAACATCCCCAATTGTCTATGCTTTTTGTGCACTATATATCTAGGTTCTACCACCCTGATATTGCAGGAAGTCCCTCTTACGATGATCCTTGCCACATATTCAACACTATGAGGGTGTTTTACCATCACCTCTAGTCTATTTCTCTCCAGGTAATTTCCTAGTTGTGTTGAACTTCTTGTAAGGAACCAAATTTCCTTTCTCACTTGCATCTTACAGTATTTCCTGATTTGGTGTCCATCTTCCTTTATATTTATAATTTCCTTTCAAATCATGCTTAGGCTAAACTTTGTGTTTTTATTGCACATAAGAATGCTTTAACTTTCGAAAGGCCTCCACCAATTATCTAGGCTCATCGAACTCAATCTGGTCTCTGTAGGCTACTGGAAACTCACTGATGAATCTTTGAACCTTGGCCTTCTCCTCCTTGAGGTAAGGCACATATCTCAAAAACTCTAAAAACCTACTAGTATACTCACTATCTATCATGGAACCCATCTACAACTCATAAAAATCCTTAGATATAGCATCATAGTACCTCTCTAATAGATACTTATTTTGAAATAACTTGTCGAACTCACTCAAAGTTAGTTCCTCCTCATAAATACCCATGAAATTCTTCACAAATTCCCACCAAATGTTTGCTTTACCTTTGAGGATGAATGTAGCTATTTTGGCTTTCATAATTTCTAAATAATAATGAAACCTGAAGAATTTCCTCATACCAAGCAACCATGCCTTTGCATCTTGTGGTTTCTTCATCTCTCCATCAAATATAGGTGGCTTTGCTTTCTAAACTCATCCATCAAATATCCCCTGTCACTCCTCCTATAAGGATGATAGCGATGATGATCATGATGCCTATTAGAACAAGAACTAGAATAGTACCTTTTTCTGTCACCTCTCCTATCGAGAGTGTCCAAGAATCTACCATCTCTAATCATGTCATATCTACTCAACCAATAACCCCCGAGAGACCTACTTCCATATTCACCATTAGTTCCATCCTCCTATCTATTTTTGATCCGAAGTGGTCCCTATCGCAGTAAATATGACAAAATTTGAAGGATTTCCACATTTACTTCTGCTTGTTTTTCTTGTGCATGTATGATCCTGTCATTTTCCACCTTACAACTCCTTATCTATTACTTCAAAATTCTTAGTGTATATGCCAAATCAGATGAGTTCCAACACCGTGATTCTCATCGGATTCATAAGGAGAATATTTGTAGTCTACCATATTTCTAGCCATCATTGATTTCTTCCTGCAAGGCATATCATGTCAGCTTAAACAAAATCACAATAAACCAACGTACCTTTGTAATATCCCAAAAGGGAGAATGTAGTAATACTGAAACACAATATAAGAACTGCAACTAAGTAAACAATAAATCTAAAGACAACATCATTATATACAGAGAAGCTGAGCCTTTTTATTATGTGGATAGGATTCAGTTACACAATGTACAAAAGATGAGGGAATCTAGCCAAAGGGATGGCCAAGAATCACCCTGCAAACATGCTACAACTAGCACTGTGTAACTGGTGAGCTTACAGGAAGAAATATTGCGCTGTCCCTTTTGTTGTTGATGTACATGAAGTTTTTTCAAAAGGAAATGCAGATCTATGGAGCTCAAGAGCTCTAATGATGCCAAGATTCAATATATGGCCAATGTGATGGGAACCCAAGATAACCCAGAAAGGATCTTCCAGATCTACAACTTTGGAAAATCACCCTCCTAGGGATTGATCCTTTAACTGCTGGGTTATGCAGATCTAAAGCTAGTTCTGATCCAAATATGGCTGCAATATGTTATACAAACAGATCTAAGCTTTGAGGCTTGATCCCTCCTTCATATCTACAAGCTAGGAGCTTGAGATCTTGTCTCCTCTTCTTCCTCCTTCAAGTTGCAGCAACTAAATATGAAACTGCTACAGAAACTGTGTTATACAAGACAGAGAGGCTCTATTACTTCTAAAATGTGCTCAAATAAACTCCAGTTTGATGGAAATGGTGATGGCAAGGTGAGGGGATGATCCCTCACGGGATTACTAGTTGAAATACTAGTAACTTCCTTCCTCCTTTGGATCTGCAATGATGGACTGCGCAATCCTTGATGGGAATGCTACTTATAGGATTTCAATAAAGTTTGGCCTAATTCCAGATCTAAAATTAAGCCCTGGGAATGCTAATATTCAAGCCCAAGGTGTTAGGAAAAATCCTACACCGGTTCTCCAGCTGAAATACTGAAGAAAACATCCACCTCCAAAAATGATCTTCAGAAATTGCATAATTCCTTAAGGTAGGTGTTTTGTAGAGAATGAAAATAATGTGGCACCAATTCTTGATGATGAATGAAGTACAACCCTCTTCCTTAGATATCACTCAAGGGAAGAGGTGGGATTCCCACTCAGGAACACCCAGTGCTAAACAGCACTTGCAATCTTAGCTAAACAGCCAAAGAAAGCATGGAATGTCAAATGACAATTCCAAATCTAAAAAGATCTCCAAATGAATAATCAAAAGCCTGCCTCCATTTTTTCCTTCATATCCTTTATATAGTTTATGAGCCTTCCCATGTCTTGGCCCACCTCTAAAATGCGTTGTGCATGTGGACATAATCCTCCATGTTTGACTGAGCTGTCTCTCCAAGTCCTCCATCATGTCTACATGAAATGTGCACCCTCTCCATCATATGTGCATTAAATGCACCACTTCCTCCATCACTTCATCATGAATGCTCTATGATCTTTCATTATATTCCCTCCATGATCTCAGCTGACTGCTTCAACCTCCATGATCTATCTCATTAATGAGATATGATCTCCACTCCATTCACATTAGTAGCTTCTCCACTACTCCATTATGTAGATCTATGTTTAATTAATCCACATTCACACATAAAAAGTGTATATTTATTCATCTTGAGGATTATGGGTCCCTCCACCCTTTTATTTACTTAATTCATTAAGAAAATTAAGAACTCTAATATTCCAAATATCATGTGAAAATTTGAGAATATTACAGTACTCCCCTACAAAATGTTGTTTGTCCTCAAGCAACTTCAAAAGTAGATGTAAAGCCATCCATTCCCCTCCAAATGGCATCCACATAAGGAAGGCCTTTTCTATTTTTTGCAATGTGTCATGCATGTTTGGTTCCAAAGTTGTCTCTCAAAAATGCATAGAATGACCTCCAATTGTATGGCTAGATGTCCTCCTTTCACCATGAGGTACCAATGACAACCATATGATTTCCAACATCATCATCAATACATAAGATACATAAAACAAAGTGGTTCTTCTCACAATGGAAAATTCCCATCTCCCAAAGCATTCCTTCATCCCATGTTTCATGAAGTAAATTGAGCATTCACATGCCCTCATCTTTAGCCCTGTTGGCATTGTTGAATCCAAGCATCACTCCAACATTATGCAAAAGAAGAAATAGAGACATATGGGTAGACCAAAGTGTCAAACCATATTCTCCCAATAGTAGCCACCGGAGTAGGGCCTCTTGCTTCCATCCTCCATCTCCTCCATGTAAGATGGACAAGACAAACTCCCTCAAAAGTAACCAAAGAAACAAGAGATCTTGTTGCTTCCTCTCCTCCTCATGTGAATCATGGAGTAAAAACATACTGATAGACATGTGGAATGTCACATCATCCCAATACAAGCAAACACCATCAATACACATCATGAGAGCATAATGCCAAGTTCTACCCAATACAAAACACATAGACATAGGAGATGTCATGTGATGGCCAAATTCTCTCAAGGGAAACCAAAATGAACATGCCTTCTTTTTTTGCATTCCATCATTGATACACAAGGCATGAACCAGAAAAATATGAGCTATTGGGTGGTAACCATACTCGCCCAAGAGCAGCCAGTGAAACCATGCCTCCTTCTTCATTTCATGAGTGTTTTTCAAGGCATGGATCAAAGAAATAGGAGGCCTTGGGTAGTAACCAAACTCACCCAAGAGCAACCAGCATAACCAAGATTCTTGCTGGCCCGTGTCATATATCTGCAAGTGGTCATGAAACCCCTTGATTTTCATCCTCACCCACTCATCCCCATGTGGATGATGAATGATGTTCTGCATAAACATGGTATCCTCCCTTTGTAGAATACCATTCTCCTCAAATTGATGAATAAATTTGCACTCCATGAAATGTTGAAGTGCAGCTCTAATGAGATCTCTTAATGAGACCTTCTTCTCATCAATGGCCCTCCAAAACCAATGAAGTTTTAGATCTGCTACAGGTATAATTTTCGCTTTGAGTTGTGAGATGCTCATTGAGAAAGTGTCATCTAGAAAGGAGAAAATATTCCTCACCTTAAGATGTATGCCATCTATCATCTTAACCTCCATTTCTTCATGAGTGAAGCTTCCTTCAGAATGCTCCAAGAATAATGGGGCTACTTCGTTATCACTGCTACTAAGTGCCAGCGTTGTAGATCTGCATGGTAATACATGTGTTGTCTCAAAGAAAGGCACAATGCTGATCTCATAACCAGTCATTGTACATAGGATCATGCTCATCCCATTTTCTGAAACTATACACTTCAACTCAAAGGGTTGAATGTAGTACATAAATGACAAACTGGGATATCTTTTCATTTCCTCCCTGATTAGATCAAGGGTCCTCTGCGATGTGATAGGTTGCTACTTCAAATCAGCATTTTGTTCTAACCCTTGGTTATGCATTGGCCCTGATGGAAGATTCTCATAAGTTTCAATAAGATCCAATGAAAAAATATGTGATGAATGTGCATGCATACCTTGGATCAAATGATGTGTGGGAACCTCTTGTAAGGACACAAGAGTTCCTCCAACTGGTACAATGGTGTCTCCAACTGCTAGTAAGAGTGATGGTTACTCTTCTCCAAGTGTACCAGCGTTGGAATCTACCTCCTCTTCCTCATGTATCTCCTAAATCATGCATAGGACTCTATGCGTCAAGAGCTCAAGACTATCTTGCAAAGTTTCAAGTGTCTCTTCTCTGAATGCAAGTACCTCTACAGCTGGTGGTGAATATAGTGACTCTTTGTCCGGAGTGATAAGAATGACATCCTCCTTGGCTTCCTTAGGAAATGTCTCTTTGAGACTCACCTCTAGTTTTCTCCCTTCAAAATTCTTTCATAACTTGTGAAATAAATCTGAATATTTAGTCACCTTTGCATGCTCCATGTGACCAAACCACCAATCATTTGCTTCACCATGAAGATGAAGTGTTGCAATTTGAACAACCTCTTTTTCAAAAATAGGATGTAGCCTGAAAAATGTATCTAAATTTTTCCTCCAAACCTTAACAGTGCTTGAGGAAGATCCATCAAATGTAGGAAAATAGAATCTATTATGCCTCTTTCTTCTATTAATGTTATAGGATCCTCTTTCTTCTTTGATTTGGAAGAATTGTTGGAGAGTTAGACTCTCTTTGAATGCTCTAGAATATTCTTTTTACTCTTCAAGATATAGACTGAGAGTTCCATGAGTCTCAGGTTTTCTTCTTTCTTCATTGTTATACCATTCACCTTCTTCAAAGAAAGTGGGCATAGTAGATCTATGAGGAGATCTATGATTCTCCGGTTTTCCTTTTTGCTAATAGGAAGTGCTTGGACCTTCCTCATCAAATATTCTTCTTGGATCCTCCTTTTTCCTTTCCCTCTTCATTTGATTGACCTCTTTGGAGAGATATTGCATGGATCTAAAGAGAGGAGTGGCAAAACTCCAATCCTCCTTCATGATAGATCTCATCTATCTGCTTGTTCTTTTTGTTGAGATTCAACAAGACGATGAGCTTAGTGAAAAGTAAGCACCTTCACTAAGGCCCGTAGGCTATTTTTAGGTGTATGTCTATTTTTAGACATGGTGAGCATATTCTATAAGTTGCAGGATGCTATTTGTAGATGGTTGGTCAAATGTGGAAAATAGATGAAATTCTATTTTTATAATATTGGGCGAAGTATATTTATAGATCGTCGATCTAAAAATAGGTGCATGTCGATTATTATTAACCTTTAATAATAATCTGAAAATAAATATCGACTTATTCTCTTGGAGCACTTTATTTCAGTGAACGGATTTGGCAAATCAGTGGGCTGAAGGAATTACACAATTCCTAGGGTTATTGGTGGCTCATGCATGGAGGACTTAGTTAGAACTGAAGTGGAAAATTTATGACAGAGTTGGAAGAGTAGTTACAGGAATTGTTATTGAGTTTAACTTAGTTAAGTGAGTTAAAATCAGTTGAGCTAGTTGTATCTAGTCTAACTGAAATATACACTAGTGAGAGTTTATTGAATTAATTAGTTAATTAATTCACAACTAATAACTCACTAACAACTGAACAAATACAGCAGTTAACTACTTGCATGTCAGTTCCAGTGGAGAGATAGGTGAAAGGGTGATATGGACTATCCGTTGTGAATATAATGATGCATTCAATGCATCTGACACACATTGGAGTTGCCAATGAGGATTGTGCATTCAAGGCAAGGCCAATTCGAACTCATTTTGGGGTCTTCTTCAGCAGGGATTGCGCAGTGGAGGTAGGCCGTCAGGAGGCAAGAATTGGTGCATAGATATGCAAATTTCTGCATGACAGTGTGTAATGATTGTTGATTGTACTGAGAGCTTGATGTACTAAGCTTTGTATGAGATTATTACATGATTCCATTGATATACATAATATATGATAGTTGGGGTTTTTAGATTTAAGCTTTCTTGTTAAACAACTATGTTATATGCAATTGAATTTATTAACATGTGTTTGCAATTAAGTTTTAAATTTCCACAAGTTTAAAAGTGGAAGGATTATGTATTTAGCAAGAAGATAAATATTGTTAGATCAAGAGAATCTAGTAATACATCAGAATTAATAAATTTCTACATGTTATCAGAGCAGTATTGATCATTGGAGATTGCAATTGTGAATAAGTGTTGAGTTTTGTGCTGGTGGACAATTCGAATTTGCTGCAAAAATTTCTTGGTGCGACAGTTGAGTATTCATTGAAATGTATTTCAATGGGTTGCAATTGGAGTATGCCCTTGAGGGTAGCTAGAATTACATAGCCTGGAAGGATGGGATGGAGGCAGTGCTTGAAGATAATGGACTGAAGGAGTTCATTGATAACGATGTAATTCCTAAGCATGCTTCTAGCGATGCTGCAAGACTTGACACATGGAAAAAGAAGGTAGCAAAGACAAGAAGAATTATGTTGGAAGGTGTGAAGGACCATATTGTGTCAAGACTTCATGGTAAAGCCACTCCATTTGCAATGTAGAGGGCTTTGATAGATCTTTTCCAAAGCAACAACGACCATAGGGAGTTGGCGCTGAAAGATAAGCTCAGAAAAATAAAAATGAAGAAGGGCGATAGTATTCCAAAATATCTCATGAAGTTTGTCCAATGTAGGGATGAACTGGGAAGTGTGGGGATTACAGTTGCGGATGATGACTTGGTTAGCCTGGCTCTCCTTGGGCTTCCAAAGAGTTGGCACAGCTACAAATACTCTGTCAATGGATAGGAGAAACTGTCGGATTGGGAGCGACTTTGGTCAGATCTTGTGCAGGAGGAGATAAGGCGGAATACCAGGGATGGATCTTCATCGAAGAATGATGATGAAGAGAATTGAGCTTTTGCTACCAAAGCAAGGAGAGGGAAGGGGAATAAATCCCATCAAAAATCCGAGGCTAAAGGCAAGAAGCTAGATTTGTCCAAAGTGAAGTGTTTTCACTGTCACGAACATGGGCATCTCACCATTAACTTCCCACAGAAAAAGAAGAAAAATAAGGTTCCTGGAGATGCAACTGGAGAGGCCTTAGCCTCGCAATTTGAACTTGATTTCTCTTTGATCACATGCTTGGTTTCAAGCACAATGGGATTGGTGTGGTATCTTTATAGTGGTGTGTCTTTCCATATGACGGGAGACAAGGAGTTGTTTAGTGACTTGGAGGAGAAGGATCTCCAAATGCATATAGAGATGGGCGACGATGGTAGATACAGTGCGATCAGCATTGGAACCATTACCTTTGAGAGGGAGTTAGGTAAACCATTTATGTTGAAATATTTTATGCATGTTCCAGGTCTGAAGAATAACTTGGTCTCGGTCGCAATGTTGGAAGACAGAGGTTATGACGTTGTTTTCAATGAGGGAAAAGCCTTCCTGCAACATAAAACAACGGTTCAAACCAAGAGGATAGGTATTCGAGTTAAGAATCTCTACAAGTTGGAGGTAGATCGTTGTGCTGCAATGATGAGCAAAGCAGAAGAAGTTGTGAGTCGGGATAGGGGCGAATTATGGCACAGAGATTGGGCCATCTTCACCATGGCGCCTTGAAGATATTGCAGTAGATTTCTACTAGACTTCCCAAGGGTACTCTTGCCTAGTCAGATCAGTGCAAGGGATGTACTATGGGTATGTTTGTGAAGACCACCTTTCATGAGAAGGAGAATTGTGCTTCGGTGATCCTAGAGAGAATTCACACAAATTTGTGTGGTCCTTTCTTGGTTGCTTCAATAGAAAAACACAGGTATTGTATTATATTTGTTGATGACTATTCTCATAGATGCTGGATATTCTTCATGCAGAAGAGAGCGAAACATTCTCAAAGTTCTGTGAGTTTAAAGCATTGGTGGAGAAGGAGTAGGGGAAGCAAGTGAAGGCTCTGCAGAGTGATAATGGTGATGAATATATCTTGAATGAATTCAAAGAATTCTGTAGCAAAGAAGGAATTCGAAGAGAACTCATAGCGCCTCATAACCCATAGTAGAATGGGGTTGTGGAGAGGAAGAACAAAATGATCGTGGGTGTTGCACGAGCTATGCTTGAGAGAGAGCTATACTTGCATGCAGAGGAGGAACTTCCTGTCCGAAATATGAGCCTCCATATGTGGATCAGCCATAGGAGGAAGTTCATGGAGTGGAGAAGTCCACTCATGAAAAAACAAACATTAGATCTAGTAGAAAGCATATCACAGAAGATGAGAGACTGAAGCTTGATGCGGCAGAGAATGTAGGAGTCCCTACATCACAGCGCAGACAGAGACAGTCACCTAACCGATTTACTGGATACATGGCTCTTATGAGCAAGTGTGTCGTGACAGAGCCATCTTCTTTTGAAGAAGCAGCGCAGAAGCCCGCATGGGTAGATTCCATGGTCGAGGAGTATGACTCCATTGTTAGAAACAATGCTTGGGAGATTGTTCCAAGGCCGGTGGGTAAATCAATGGTAGATTTGAAATGGACCTACAAGGTAAAGCAAGTTGTTGATGGGAGCATCAAGAAGTATAAGGCAAGATTTGTTGCTCGAGGCTTCTCACAGATCTAGGGGATTGATTATGAAGAAACCTTTGCACCTATCGCACGGTATTCTTCCATAAGGACAATCCTTGCTCTCTTAGCGTAGATGGGTTGGCACATTCATCATATGGATGTGAAGACTGTGTTCCTTAATGGGATCATTGAGGAAGAGGTGTACATTTAGTAGCTTGAAGGATTTGAGATCTTCAGCAGCGAGTCGCATGTGTGCAGACTCAAAAGAGCATTGTATGGGCTTAAGCAAGCACCACGTGCTTGGTACACTCGGATCGACAATTATTTCATTGGACTTGGCTTCACCAAGAGTGAGGCGGATGCAAACCTGTACCAAATTGTGGTGGAGGGTAAGATTTTAATCATTTTTCTTTATGTTGATGATTTAATAGTAATGGGTGATGAGCAGTTGATACACTCATGCAAGGCAGATCTTGCAAAGTATTTTGAGATGAAGGATTTGGGCCTCCTTCATTATCCTTGGATTGGAAATATGGCAGTGAGAAGGTGAACTGTTTGTGTCTCAAGGCAAGTATGCTCGGGAGATACTTGGTAAGTTTCACATGGAGGACTGCAAACCCATTGATACTCCTCTTCCAGGAAATTGGAGGAAAGAGGATGCTACATCGGCAAAGGTAGTAGATTCCTTTGTTTATCGACAATTGGTGGGTTCGCTCATGTATTTATTTAATACAAGATCGGACATATGTTATGCGGTGAACCAGCTTAGTCAAGCGATGGTTAAGCCTACCAAGCTCTTTTTGAAGGTAGGCAAGCATGTCCTGAGGTATCTCAGGGGCACATCTGAGTATGTCTTATGGTACAGAAAAACGGATGAGGTGAAGTTGTATGGCTTCACAGATGCAGATTGGGCAGGTAGCCCAACAGACAGAAAGAGAACATCAGGAGGGGTTTTCAGTATCTGATCTACAACAGTTTCTTGGTACAACAGGAAATAAATATCTATGGCACTCAGTTCAGCGGAAGTAGAATACATGGCAGCAAGTCAAGCTGCATGTGAGGCTATCTGGATGAGGAAGATCCTGGTTGGTTTGTTCAGTTCACATTTAGATCCTACAGTGATACATTGTGATAATCAAAGTTGCATTAAAATCTCGATTAATCCTGTGTTTCATGATAGATCTAAACATATTGATATCCGATATCATCATATCAGATATTGTGTGCAGCGGAAGATCATGTTGCTTTAGTACATTCCTACGAAAGATCAGGATGCAGATATTATGACGAAGGCGCTCGGTAAGAGAAAATTAGAATACCATAGAGGCAGGATCGGGATGAAGGATAATCCCTATCTTGTTGAGAGGGAGTGTTGAGATTCAACAAGATGATGAGCTTAGTGAAAATTAAGCACCTTCAATAAGTGGGGCCGGGCCCGCAGGCTATTTTTAGGTGTGTGTTTATTTTTAGACATGGTGAGTATATTCTATAAGTTTCATGATGATATTTGTAGATGGTTGGTCAAATATTTAAAATAGATGAAATTCTATTTTTAGAATATTGGGCGAAGTCTATTTATAGATCTTCGATCTAAAAATAGGTGCATGTTGATTATTATTAACCCTTAATAATAATCCGATGATAAATATCAACTTATTCTCTTAGAGCACTTTATTTCAGTGAACAGATATGGAAAATCAGTGGGCTAAAGGAATTACACAATTCCTAGGGTTATTGGTGGCTCATGCATGGAGGACTTAGTTAGAACTGAAGTGGCAAAGTTATGACAGAGTTGCAAGAGTAGTTATGGGAGTTGTTATTCAGTTTAACTTTGTTAAGTGAGTTAAACTCAGTCGAGCTAGTTGTATCTAGTCTAACTGAAAGATACAATAGTGAGAGTTTAGTGAATTAATTCACAATTAATAACTCACTAACAACTGAACAAATACATCATTTAACTACTTGCATGTCAGTTCTAGTGGAGACCCAGTGGAGAGATAGGTGAAAGGGTGAGATGGACTATCTGTTGTGACTATAGTGATGCATTCAATGCATCTGACACACATTAGAGTTGCCAATGAGCATTGCGCAGTCAAGGCAAGGCAAATTAAAATTCATTTTGGGGTCTTCTTTAGCAGGAATTACGCAGTGGAGGCAAGCTGTCAGGAGGCAAGAAATTGGTGCATAGATATGCAAATTTCTGCATGACAGTGTGTAATGATTGTTGATTGTACTGAGAGCTTGATGTACTAATCTTTGTATGATATTATTACATGATTCCATTGATATACATAATATATTATAGTTTGGGTTTTTAGCTTTAATCTTTCCCGTTAAACAATTGTGTTATGTGCAATTGAATTTATTCACATGTGTTTGCAATTGAGTTTTAAATTTCCGCAAGTTTAACAGTTGAAGGATTTTGTATTTAGCAAGAAGATAAATATTGTTAGATCAAGAGAATCTAGTAATACATCAGTATTAATAAATTTCTACACTTTTGATGCAAAAGATGAAGTGTCCACAAGCTGAGTCAAAGATCATGCTCTGATTCCACTGTAATATCCCAAAATGGAGAATGCAGTAATACTGAAACACAATATAAGAACTGCAACTAATTAAACAATAAATCTAAAGACAACATTAGAATATACAGAGAAGCTGAGCCTTTTTATTATGTGGAGAAGATTCAGTTACCAAATGTACAAAAGATGAGGGAATCTAGCCAAAGGGATGGCCTAGAATCACCCTGCAAACATGCTACAACTAGCACTGCGTAATTGGTGAGCTTACAAGAATAAATATTGCGTTGTCCATTTTACTGCTGATGTACATGAATTTTTTGCAAAAGGAAATGCAGATCTATGGAGCTCAGGAGCTTTGATGATTCTAAGATTCAAGATCTGGCCAATGTGATGGGAACCCAAGATAACCCAGAAAGGATCTTCCAGATCTACAATTTTGGATAATCACCCTCCTAGGGTTTGATCCTTTGACTGTTAGGTTATGAAGATATGAAGCTAGATCTGATCCAAATATGGCTACAATATGTTATACAAACAAATCTAAGCTTTTAGGGTTGATCCCTCCTTTAGATCTACAAGCTAGGAGCTTGAGATCTTGTCTCCTCTTCTTCCCCCTTCAAGTTGCAGCAATTGAATATGCATCTGCTACAGAAAATGCATTGTGCAAGAGGGAGAGGCTCTATGCCTGCTGAAATGTGCTGCAATAAACTCCAGGCTGATGGAAATGGAGATGGCAAGGTGAGGGGATGATCCCTCATAGGATTACTAGCTGAAATACTAGTAACTTCCTTCCTCCTTTGGTTTTGCAATGATGGACTGCACAATCCTTGATGGGACTGTTGTTGATAGGAGGTAAATAAATTTTGGCCTGATGCTATATCTGAAATGAAGCCCTGGGAATGTTGATCTTCAAGCCCAAGGTGTTAGGAATAATCCTACATCGGTTCTCTAGTTGAAATACTGAAGATAACCTCCACCTCCCAAACTGATCTTCAGAAATTGTGTAATTCCTGAAGGTAGGTGTTCTGCAGAGAATGGAAATAATGTGGCACCAATGCCTGATGATGAATGAAGTACAACCTTCTTCCTTAGAGATCACTCAAGGGAAGAGGTGATATTCCCATTCGAGAACACCTAGTGCTAAACAACACTTGCAATCTTAGCTAAACAGCCAAAGAAAGCATGGAATGTCAAAAGACAATTCCAGATCTAAACATATCTCCAAATGAATAATCAAAAGCCTGCCTCCAATGTTGCCTTCATCTCCTTTATATAGTTTATGATCCTTCCCATGCCTTTTCCCACCTCTAAGTTGTGTTGTGCATATGGACATAATCCTCCATGTTTGACTACGATGTCTCTCCAAGTCCTCCATCATGTCTACATGCAATGTGCACCCTCTCCATCATGTGTGCATTAAATGCACCACTTCCTCCATCATTTCATCATGAATGCTCTATGATATTTCATTAGATTCCCTCCATGATCTCAGTTGACTACTTCAACCTCCATGATTTATCTCATTAATGAGATATGATCTCCACTCCATTCACATTAGTAGCTGCTCCACTACTCCATTATGTAGATCTATGTTTAATTAATCCACATTCACACATAAAAAGTGGATCTTTATTCATCTTGAGGATTATGGGTCCCTCCACCCTTTTATTTACTTAATTCATTAAGAAAATTATGAACTCTAATATTCCAAATATCATGTGAAAATTTGGGAATATTACAACCTTAGAATAATTTGGGGAGGATATCTCATCTGCAAAATCAACCAATTAGCATAATACATGTACATACATAATCATAACAACATATAGACATCATTCTAACTAGAGCTTAATCATTAATGCATGACCATACCCATTACACGACCTGACCTTATGCATGAGAATGACAACAATACCAATGCAAACTTGTTAACATGTAAGCACCTGACATCTATAACCATTCAGATGCTCATGAAAACACATTTATAACAACATCATCAACCCTTCCATGGTGACACCACTGCCACCATGACCAACACCATTCAGATGTAGCAAGTATAGAGACCATAACATGAGAAACACATACACGACTGACATGAATACATGATGACAACAATATTTACAACTGTTATCCTCCACAGCGCCCCAAGGTTGAGAAGGAGACCAAAGGAAGTAACCTTGAACAACTTAGGATTTGGTAGCTAGCCCTACCAAATCAAAGATGGCTCTCTCTATGATCTCACAACCAACAAGGTGACTGGATAGGGTAAACATATATTAGGCTAGGTATTGAGCTCTAGGGTTTTGAAATTTAGGGTTTAGCTAGATCAGGAGGACAGGTCAAGGAAACTAGGCCAGGTCGCAAAATATTTTAGTTGCAGGGATACAAAGGGATAAGGCAGGTATGTTCAGTGATACCTTAAGGTTGTCAATGTACTGTAGGGTGGAAAATAAAAGGTTAAAAATGGGCATGAAAAGCATGAGTTCATTTATCATAAGATAACTAAAACATAAACATGAAATTCCTATCAAAACAGAGCATAAACTTTAAGAATTATGTTTATCAACTCATAGGAAGATCATTGAAAGCAAAGATATGGAAAAAAGGATAACTAAACTGATCTGAATATGGACAAACTAGTTTTTTGTGCTAGCTACCTCACAGTATAAAAGAAAAGTCTTAAGGAGTGTGTGCATAGATTTGAGCTGAACAACAGATTACTTCAATGGTTTCTTTTAAGTGTTCTTCAACCAGTATAATTCCATGAAAAAAATTTAAAGCATGAAATCATCAAACACTAGAAAAGAAATGTGCATCAAACAACAAGACAAAAGCCATTGATGAAGGAGTTCACCCCTCCTGGGCTACATCTCTTGGTCCGTCAACATGACTAGACCTCCCTTGTATTCGGTGTCAAAAGTACATATTATTTTGGTGCAAATAACATTTGGCTATTACCCCTTCAAGGTAATTTTATTTTTTCAAGAACTCCCACAACATCATCAACACAACATATGTCCTACAAAGATAACATTCTTTCACTAGTGAGAGCTAGAAGCCCCTCACATACACCCTTCAATTCCACACTGAAGAATACAGTAAAAAAATTCATAAATAAACAATTCAAACTAGAGATGAACCATGATGGTCACAGCTACTGAAAAATATTTTTGGAATTGGGAAAACCCCTACAAGTTCTACTCCATGCTCAACAGCTTCCAAAACTGCTTCAAACATCTTTTTAATCCATACACCTTAGTTTTCAAACCTGAAAATATGACTTTGAAGATGTGCTCAAATCAGTAAACAGAGGTTACCAATAGATTCACAACATCCAAAAACCCCTAAGTAGCCTCTTTTGGATCTTCAAATGGTCTTCAGATGAACCAGATATGGCCTCCTCTCCTGGTGGCCCTAGGCATATTTAATCTTCAAGCTGGAAAAATCACTTCTAGAAGTGCTCCTCTGCCTCTGAAACTTGCACCAAACTACTCAGAATTTCCAAATCTGCTAGGATAGACTCTTTCTAAGCCCAATTTGGTCGAAATTTTCTCAAGTTATGGTCTCATCAATTTTTCTTAGGAAAGCTCCTCTAAAACTAGAGCAACTCTAGTTAACTCTGCCAGAACTAGATATCCTGCCGAAATTGGCAGACTCCGCCAACTTAAACTGCATTTAAGATTTTGATAAGCACAAAATTAAACAAGGTTTATGGGTTAATTAACCTATTTTATCACTAATCCTATGCGCTTAAGTTTTGGCCCTGTCGGCGATCATGGGCAGTGGTCCTATGGACCGGGATTGGCCCCCCTTTCCTCCGCCATAACATTTGGTTGACTTGAAATATATGTGGCTAGCATAATACGTTAATTCTTAACACAGAGCAGAGGTGGTAAGGCGTTTTTTTGGCAGTGGGGAGGTTGTGGGGTCGAACCGCCGGCACCTCTATAAAAATTTTATTAAAAAATCTACCACTCCTTGCGACCATGGGGGGGCACGTGGTGACCTTCGGGCTTGCCACGTGTCCTCACCTAATTTTTCCTCCAACATCCAATCACATTGCAACAAATCACCAATATTTTGTACCAACTAAAAACTGAAACTTGGTGATTGTTCACAGGTCAACTTGGGGAATATTCTTTTTGCTGACTGGGTTGCCCAGTCATCATCCTGTCAATTCTACACAAATTTTAGTTTCATGTAAAAAAAAACAGCAGGCTCTAACTTTCACATACAGAGTCGGTTTTCAATGAAATGAAGTGCGCCGGATTCAGGGCAACAATAGTTATCCAGTCGTTTAGGTTCCACTCCATTCCGATAACCTTGAATTTTTAGCAAATTTTTCCCCCCCATTCAGTTTTTGATCATTCCTTCCCACTGAAAGGCTTTTGGAACCACACAAGTTGGTTATATGATGAAAATTTAATCCTATTCACCTTTCCAAGTTCTATCAACTTGATTCTACTTGGAAAATTCTTCATGACAACCACTTGGTTCCTTGACATGCCTACTCTTGCAAATGGCTTCACAATTCAACTGATGTCCTCCTTTCACTGGTGACCCTTGGTGGTTGCTTGCTGACTAATGAAAAACATATCATTGTAAAAAAGTGATATATTTGTGCTTGGAAAGATTTACTGATGCCCTTCCCACTGATAATCATGTTCCTCCTTGCATAAACATGCATTTGATGCAAGCTTCTCCTTGGAAAATCTTTTCCAATTTAAGCCCATCTGAGTGAACTACAACAACGAATTCAAATGTCAGTAATCACTAGAAATGAAATTACTATTATTTTACCTCCATGGTACCAAATTCCACATCTGGAAGAATTTCTTCGCCATTTCTTTCGCTTCTTGGCGTAATACATCATATGGTCTACAAAATGGTTTTTGTTTTTGCTGCAATATTTTTTCATCTTGTCCCTCTTTCCGCTTCTTGATTCCATCATCCTCCAGTATTGACATGTTTCTCATGAATGATTTGAGAATGAAGGCTAATCATGAACCTCTCACTCAAGAGTGGACCTTCCAAAATCCTGAGACATCTCGTCATAAACAAAACCATTAACTTGAAAAACACATTATGCAATAAACACAACTTGACGACTTCTTCCTTTTTCTCCTGCAAAGCAACAAATGTCACATCTTGTGAACATCACCATGCATTCTTACATCTTGGTGTAAAAACCCATCGATCAAACATAAGTCGACAAAACATGCGTCTTCAAACCATTGACTCTTAATTCAAACAAAAGTATGTACAACACTTGACGATTCCTTTCCCTTTGTTGGGGCCCTTGTTTTTGTTTAAGTTTTGAACTCTTGGCCAAGACATTTTGAACTTTGACTCTTTTTGAGTTGCGGAATAAATACACATGGCAGCCGCGACCGCGCCGCAACGACCAGGAGTTGCGGAGCTACCAAGGTGGCGCGGAAGCACTCGATAGCTGGAGATCGAGCAGAGATAAGTGCAGATGAAAGAAACACAGCAGAAAACAGAAAGCAGAACACGCAGACATCAGAAGAGAAGCTGGGAAAAGCCAGAAGTGAAGACACAGAGAAGCTGTCAGTCGCGAGGAGCGGGTGAATAAAAGGCGATCACCCGGCTGAAAAGGAAGGTTGTTGAAGGTTGAAGGTTGAATGGATGCAATAGAAGTCGCGAGGATCAAGACAGGGAAGGACGCGCAGAGCAGCTGCGGAAGAATCATGCTTGTTCTTCCTATGGTTTCGTACTTTCTATGTTCTTCCTTTCTGTTCTAAAATCCATCTGTATCAGACTTGTGAGTTATCAGAGAGAAAGCTATGTAATCATGTGTTCGGCCAGAAGAATAATATAAGGGAAGATTGCTGTCTCAATAAGTTTTTCATGTGCTGTAATGTGTTTACACTGATTTAAAATTTTAAGTTGCGACTGTCTGAATACTTAGTTAGTGATCTTGCATGTGTAATTTGGTATATGTAATGGATGCACTTTCTCTCTTTGGTTGCGGGTTTATTCCTTACCAGTGATCTCATCCCCTTATGCATGTGGTCGCGACACGCCTCGGGTGAGACGCACTGCTCTCCAAGAGCAGGGTGAAAATGCCGGCGTGTTCCTAGACTACACCGGACCCCTTGTTGGCCACAACCCTTGAACCTGGGTCTTGCCCGCGAGACCTGACTTTTCGCCAACAAATGGTTCCGTTGCCGGGACCTGCATGTTCTGAGGGGATCTAGATCATGGTCTCGAGGATTTTTGAAGGAGCAATACGGCGATGGTGGGATGATCATCTTGACCAGTTCATTGCTCAACAAGCAAAGCTGACCAATAAAAAGGAGGCGGCGATCAGGGAACTTGTTCTTTTCTCTGACTCAGCTAGTGATACGTACGAAATTTTCTGGGGAAGGTTCCCTACGGACCTTTACAACTGGTTGCGGAGGTTACGAGCGACGGTGCCCCAAGAAAGCTTGCGGAAGATAAACCGCAGGTGGGCGCACGAAGACCTGGTAGCTCTGCATCGGGTAGACACTGAACTCACCCGTGCAGTGGATTTTTGGGTAAGGACCACGTTGGAAGGATACGCTGTGGAGTTTGCTGCTGAGTGTTACCAATCCTTCTCGAAGGCTGAGGCTGTTTTTCACTCAGGGTTGAGGGGGAAGCTGTTGAAGGAGATTCCGCTGTGGATCAAAGCCCTGATGGTGGACGAAGGGTTGATTGAATTCCACAAAACGAGTATGGAAGCGTAAACCACCCGTACTGGGGGAAGGATTAAGGGGACCGATGCTGTGTAGACTGTGAGAGTGGGGAGCGGGGGATGGACGTTGAGGCCGCATGCAAGTTGCGGGAGCTACGTGCGCATCGGCGGGCACAGATCGCCGATAGGTGGCGAAGAAGGGTAATGAGAGATTTGAAGAGAAGAGAGATCGAGAGGAAGAATCAGAAGGAGGCGCCTCAGAGGACGGGAGTTATGGGTTTGGATACCCGGACAGGAGACGGGACGGCAGCGGACGTACAGTGGGTGCATGGGAGCCCAGCGACGCGAGGAAAAGAAGTAACGACTAGCGAAGATAATGGAAAGATGCAGCCCGAAGAAAGTTCCGATGATGAATGGCACGGCGTGATGCAGCAGATGTTCCAGGATCAGACGGCACCCACCCCTCCAGGCAGCCCTACGTCCCACCTTCCGCATGGCCAGGATCCCGACCTTCCCCTGGTACTTTATCAACCTTTAAGAAATATTTTCATTCAGTTTCAAGCATTAAGTCAGTCATATAGTAGTTCGGCGGCGTCGGTAACGCCCAGTAGCAGCAGCGTTACTAGTAGTAGTGTTTTCCCGAGTGGGACCGTTACGCAACCAGGACCCGGAGGTTTTATCCTGGTTAATCCTCCGCAAGCATACATGGCTGGATCTTTCACCCGGTACCCAGAGTTCTCTGGCCGGGGAAATGACGACGTAGAACAACACTGGTATCTGTGCGAAGCCATCTGGAGGGCTCGAAAGACGCCGGATGCAGGGAAGTTAATAGAGTTTCAAACCACGCTCAGAGAGAGAGCTCTGCTTTGGTTCATCAAGTGGTCCGAGGCGCACCCTAACCCGGTAATTGCGGACGTGAAGCGGGATTTTGTCCGCGAATTCAAGCTTCCCCAGACAGACCAGCAGGGCCTGTCAGAGCTGTGGGAAATTAAGCAGAAGGAAGGTGAGACCGCGTGGGAGTTGATGCGGCGATTCAAGGATGCGATCGGGAAACTGAGCTACCCGATCGATCCAAACCACCAGAGGGACTGGTTCATCAAGGCTCTGCTCCCCTTGACACGAACCCCTCTTACTCAACAGAAGATTGATAATCTGCGGGACGCTTTGGAGCAAGCCATGAAGATTGAAGCCATGGCGGGCTACCCCCAGGAATATCGGGGGGTGGGGGCCCCGCAAGACCCTTCTTTGGTAGGGTTGCAACACCATATCGCCAGCTTGACCAAAAAGCTCAAGGAACTTCAGCCGGTGAGGCCAGCGCGACCGAATGTTTGGTGTACACATTGTCTGGTCGAGGGCCACGTAGCAACCGAATGTCCTCGGTTGCGCGGCGCAGGAGCAGGACCCTCGGTCGCAGCTATCCAGGGAGGTCCACCACCAGGGGGTGGTGCGGGGATGAACCCGCAGGGAGTCTACCAGCCGCAACAGACCTTTGCGGCATTCCAACCGCAACCGGGGTCCTCCACCACAGAGTACTGTGAGATTTTCCGGACGATGGGGCATCCTCCTCGGATGTGCCCGATATTACAGAAGTACTCCACGGTCCCGAAAAACGTATACTGCGAATTTTGCGTGTCCACGACTCACAATACTGAGCAGTGCAGGGCTCTCGACGCACTTGCGGACCGACTAGACCGTCCCTCCTACAGGGTGAACGAGGCTCCAAGAGGAAGAGGCGGAGGCATGCGGGGAGGCCGAACAGGCGGACGCGGTCCGGTAAAATGCTACAACTGTGACCAGGAGGGTCATGTGGCTCGAGAATGTCCCCTTCCGCGACGACCCTGGTGTTCCCAGTGCCGGGTCAACGCCCACGCCACTGAGGATTGTCCGGAACTCATCAAGAAGTGGGAAGAGCGGGCGAGGCAGAGGGGCACGAATCTGATAGGCTCAGAACCGCGAGGGGCCGCAACCCCTGACATACAGAGTGTTGCGATAATAACAAGAGGCAGAAAGAAGACTGGAGAGGATGCCCACGAGAAGGAGCCAGCATGAGTGGTGCGCCCGGCATCCCCAAAGAAGTTGATTAGGCCCGAAGTCCAGAAGAAGTACTTTCAGGAGGCGGTTGAGGCATTCGCCCAGTTGCGGAATGAGGGAGGGCTGGAGGAGCCCCACCGGCCGGAAACCGGTGTTCAGAACGCCGCAGATGCTGTGGTCGAGGATTGGTTCCGGCTATTTCTCAGGATTGTTGATGACATTGTGCTGCGGCAGCAGCTCAAGCATGTGTTAGACGGAGTGCTGCAGGGGCGCGCAGAACCCAGAAATCTGGTGGACACTAGACCTCAATACGTGCAACGCGTCAAGCGGAACAAGCAACGAACAGGAAAAGAATTCCGGCTTAACACGCAGGTCGCAGGATTCCAAATCAGCGACACCATGTTGGACTTGGGGTCCGACGTCAATATATTGCCACGAAAGACATGGGAGGCTCTTGGAAAGCCACGGCTCGCCTACTCCCCAATCCAACTCAGGATGGCGAACCAGTACTGTATTTTTCCAATCGGCCGGCTCGAGGGTGTCGAGGTTGAGGTTGCGGGGGTGAAGACATACACCGACTTTGAGGTTATTGATATCATGGGCGATAAGGACCCCTATCCTGCTTTACTTGGCATTGATTGGGCTTTTGAGAATTACGCGATCATCGACCTCAAGAAGGAGCTGATGATTTTTGAGGATGGGGAGGTACGGGTCACTCAGCCTCTCGACCCGTATCAGGGTCCGCAATATACAGAACCGGTGGACAGTCGGGAGGATGCTCAGATGATGGACCATCTATACCAGATGACTGCAGGGAAGCGGGACGATTATATTAACCCGACAGCAACTGGCTCTATCAGTTGGCGGAGTGTGCAGAGTTCGGAGCTCGGATCCGAGCTCGCGTGGGAGGACTGGCAGCAAGGAGGGTATGAGACCACCACGCGGAGATGTGCCTCCATCGCTCAGGTCCGGTGGGTAGGGACTGAGATCCACGGATACCCCATATTATCAAACATGCAAGCAGTGAATACTTTTATTTCCAAGGTGGAAGACCGAGTCCCAGAGGAAAGCCGGATACCACTCTTGGATGTAGCCTTGAAGTCAACGTCGGGACGATGGTGGAACAATCACCGCAACACTCTGTTGCGATGGGAGCGTGTGGCGGACGCTCTGCGGGCACGCTTCAAAGAGGAGGAAGGGCCCTGCATTACACTTAAACATCATGGAGCTTCCGACCCGCGACAGCATTTGCGGGCGTGCGAGGAACAGTGGCGTAGCGCCAGGTACCCTGAGGAGTTGTGGGTCCACAGGTTTATCCACTCCCTGGGTACAATTCCCCAGGCTTGGTACCTGGAGGAAGAGCGGAAACGGGGAACCCGCTCCTGGCAAGTAGTCGCGGAAAAGTTCATCCAGAGCTTCTCGTTCGAAGGGGAGACGGCGCAGGAATCTCAGGCCCTACAAGCCGTCAAGGAGGTTCTGTTTTTCCGCCATCCTGAGCCTGATGAGGGCCCGGTGGCGTCACGCTCCGGGGTCAAGCGCGAATTGGTTTGCCAACGAATTGACGGTGATCCGGAGGATGATAGTTTGGAAGACCTTAGGCATCTCTATTTTGATGAGAAGGAAGGCGAGCGCAGCATCCGCGATGAGCCGACGACAGAAGGAGTCCATTCGTAGCCCCTAAAGACAAAGAAGCTGAACATTGGAACGGAGGAGAAACCTAAGCTGGAAACGGTGGGAGATTACTGGGACGAGGAGACGACAAGAGAAATTTTCAGCCTCCTCCGGGAGTATGAAGATTTATTTCCGTCATCAGTTGCGGACCTGAAGGGGATCAAAGGGGATTTGGGCGAGATGCGCATCACACTGAAACCAGGAGCCAGGCCGGTGAAGCACCGACCCTACCGGTTGAATCCACGTATCAAAGAGAAGGTCAAGATGGAGATCGACAAGATGCTGGCTGCGGGTCTCATCTTTCCAGTAGAAGAAGCCGAGTGGGTAAGTCCCATTGTCATCCAGAACAAGAAGGACAAAGCGAAAATCCGTGTCTGTGTAGACTATCGGAGTTTGAATAATGCTTGTATTCACGATCCGTTTCCCACTCCCTTCAGCGACGAAGTTCTAGATCATGTCGCGGGAAACGAAGCTTATTCCTTCACTGATGGGTTTTCGGGCTACCATCAGGTGCGCATTGCCGAGGAAGACAAAGCAAAGACGACATTCACAACTGAGTGGGGATCATTCGCATACCACGTTATGCCGTTTGGTCTGAAGAACGCACCGGCTGTGTTTTCCCGAATTGTCATTGCTGCTTTCCGGGAGTACATTCACAAGTTCCTGGAAGTCTATATGGACGATTGGACTGTTTACAGCCTGCTGAAGAAACACGCCTCCCTGTTGCGTGTTATGTTCGACCGGTGTCGCCAGCTGCAGATTTCCTTGAACTTGAAGAAATGTATTTTTGCGGTACCATTCGGCACACTCTTGGGTCACGTGGTGTGTAAGCAAGGGGTCTGCGTTGATCCTGCCAAGGTCGCGGTCATCGTCCACATGGAGGCCCCCGAGAACGTGAAGAAGTTGCGGGCACTGCTTGGGCACACTGGATACTACAGGCGGTTTATCCGCAATTACGCCAAAATCACTGCCCCTTTGGAGAAACTGTTGCGGAAGTCAGAAGCATTTGAGTGGACGGCGGAGTGCAGGAAGGCACTCGACACATTGAAGGAGAAGTTGGCGACGGCACCCATACTGGTCCATCCCAACTGGGATAAGCAGTTCCATGTGCACATTGATGCGTCCGGAATTGCACTTGGAGCTGTATTGGCGCAACCCGGGGAAACGACAGTTGACCACCCCGTCTACTTCGCCAGCCGACGGTTATCAAACGCAGAGAAGAATTACACCACGACCGAGCGGGAGGCGTTGGCGATGGTGTACTCTCTCCAGAAGTTCCGCCACTATCTTCTGGGCGGCAAATTCACATTTTTTACGGACCATTCTGCATTGAAATATCTGGTAAATAAGCCTGTGTTGGAAGGAAGAATCTACCGATGGCTTCTACTTTTTCAGGAGTTCACGTTTGAGGTGATTGTCAAGCCGGGCAGGCTAAATGTTGGTCCCGATCACTTATCCAGGTTGGAGACGGGAGAGAATGAAGGCCCGTTGGACGATCAGCTTCCCGATGCTAACCTCTTCCGAGTTGAAGCAGTACCAGATTACCTGGCTGACATTGCCACGTATCTGACCACGGGACAGTGCCCTGAAGATTACACCCCGCTTCAGAAATGCCACCTTGTTGTCCGGGCGGCCGACTACCAATTGATTGCGGGGCAGCTGTACAAATTGGGGCTGGATGAGGTGTTGCGCAGGTGTGTTCTTGACCACGAGCGGGAAGCAGTGATGTGGGAATGTCACAGCGGTGTTGCGGGAGGACACGTGGGCGCTAAACCCACCGCAAGGAAGGTGCTTCAAGCTGGCCTATGGTGGCCGACGGTACATGCAGACTGTAAGGCCTATGTGAAACGTTGCGACGTGTGCCAGAGGACGGGAAGGCCTTCGCACAGGGACGAGCTTCCGCTACACCCGGTGCATGTGTTGCGGCCGTTTGAAAAGTGGGTTGTTGATTTCGTAGGCCCCATCGCACCAATCGCTCGCCATTCCAAAGCCCGGTACATCATTACTGCGACGGATTACCTCACACGGTGGGCTGAGGCAGCAGCGGTACGCGACTGCTCGGCAGAGACCGCTGCCCGGTTCATCTTTGAACACATCATCAGCCGCTTTGGCTGCCCAAGGAGCTTAACCAGCGATCAGGGTACGCATTTCATTAACGCCACGGTCAAGTCGCTACTGGACACATTTATGATTCAGCATCATAAAAGCAGCCCATACCACCCGCAGGCCAATGGTACGGTGGAAGCCTTCAATAAGATTCTTGAGAAGGGCTTGACTAAAATTTGCAATGCTCAGCGGGACGATTGGGATGAGCGGCTACCAGCGACATTATGGGCTTACCGGACCACGGTAAAACGTTTGACCAACCAGACGCCATTCCAGCTGGTGTATGGCCGCGAAGCTGTGATTCCCGCCGAGTTCACCGTACCCAGCCTTTTGATCGCAACGTCCCTTCACTTCTCAGAAGAGGCGTCACTGAGGGAACGCCTCCAGGAGCTACAGGAGCTGGATGAGGCCCGATTTCTTGTGGAATTCCACCAGAAGGTTCAGAAGGCCAGACAGAAAGCATGGCACGACCGCCACATCAAAACTAAAGCTTTCCAAGTTGGCGGCAAAGTTCTCTTATACGACAGCCGGTTCCAGAAGTTTCCAGGCAAGCTCCAGATGCATTGGCTGGGACCGTACTTTGTCATCGAGATCCGCGACTCAGGAGCCGTTCGGTTGGCACAACTGGACGGCACAGTTCTTCCGGGATAGGTGAATGGCGCACGCCTGAAGCCCTACCGAGGAGTAGGTACTTCTCCTTTTCATTAATAACTCTCACTGTGAGAGAACCGAAGTAGTAAGCGTAGTTGAATAACTCTCAGACAGCAGGACAGATGTAGGTAGTCTTTTCCAATTGTGGTGCTCGGTCGATAACCGATCGATTCATAGAACATTACATAACGGTATGTCGAAACGGAACGATCCGAGCGTGTCGCAGCCTTCGATCCAGGCGTCAGCCATGGCGCCGATCGACATGTCGCCACTCCGGTCCGTGTCGTGCGTAGGATTCATCCTCGTGCCAGTGTCGATCCAGGTCATAGCAGCCGGTCCTTTTCTCGATGGTAGGATGGCTGATTTGGTCATTGTTGAGGAGGTAAATCCCCTCTGCGGACAGAGGCGATCCCTACTAGCCCAGCAGGGGTCTAGCAACAAACAAACAATGCTATGACGCAAGCTCCTAGTTACGAATGGAAAGACTAGGAATAGAAGCCTACCTGGATTCCAACGCTATAACCTGAAGAAGAAGCGTCCCCGTTCTTCAGCCCTGGCAGATCACAATCCTTCCACGATCTTCACGGATGAACACATGCACATGGAAGAAACGAACAGATACAAGCATAGAAACCAGCATACGTAACTAAACATCGGTCAGAAAAGATGTTACTCGCATTAACATGATGGAAAACGGAGTGGAACCATAATCATAATCATCTATTAAGTAATAAACGAAGAAAGATTACAACCAAGTTCTGACGTCGCAGTCTCCTTCGGACGGGTCTCCGGTCGTCCACGTCTCGCAAAGCTCGCCAAGGAAAGGGAAAACCTCTCCGGAGTCTCGTGACAATGGTCTCCTTACTTGAGTCGGCCTTAAGGGAAAGAGAGGATTCTTTACAGCACAAAGGCTCTTGGGAATATGGAGATATAAAGCTTAGGCACTTCAAGACTAGCTTGCCATGGGATTGAGCAGGCTTTTATAGATGGGGAAGGAGGGAGTTGGGATCCCTATTATTATGGGATTGGCCCTATCAACAAGGAAGGTTCCATGGGAGGTGGCAAAACCACTTCCCCTCCATAGAACTCCCGCAGCCAAACCTCCCAACTCAAGATAGGCGATGGTTTGTGAGTTTGTTGGAACTCAACTTCTGCCATCCATATTTAAAAAACAGTCCCTAAAATGGGTGGCGCGACTGCTGCTCTATGACAGAGCGCCAGGTGGCGCGACCTCTTTCCAGGATTTTCCCCATTGGCACGAGTACTGAACTGCCTGCCCGCGCGAATGCTAAAAGGGATGTTTTTCATGATTTTAGCAAGGAGATGTCTCAAGGGAAAATAAAGCTCATGCTTAGAGGAATGCATTGATGATGTTTTCAAGGCATGACAATGTTCACAGGTCACGAAATGGGTCCTCCATTGTGCGGGACGGGGAATGGTAGAGACGGTGACAAATTACTGTGTAACAGATGCCCCCTAAAGTATGAGGCCCGAGAGAGAGAGGGGTGAAATGCTTTACGAGAACATGTTCAACTGAAGGCCCGCCGTCGGAAAACCTGCGCAGAAAGATACAACTGATATCTCAAGTACATGATGTATATGTGGCATGGACGCAGCCATCCGAAACAGAGTATGCTATAATCCGGATCTAGGGCATGGGCGCAGCCATCCAACTAAGATCAAACAAATAGACTCAAGTATGGTCGCAGCCATCCAATCAGTGAGTCACGTATATAATGATAATAATCCACAATCGCAGCCTGGATTACAACAGACACAATCCAAGGTCTTGCACTCCATCTCGACCCAAACAAAGTACAAGTTCAAGCATGCGAATATGTGAGCTGAAGTCGAACATGCAAGAACATCGTGCGATTACCAGCCAATGTGAAGGCACATTGCAGAGCGAGGCGGGCTCACCAATAATGACAATGGCCCTCAAGGTACTGGGTACAATCTACGGCATGTGTGGTCCGTGAGTTGATGCTCGAACACCCGCGAGAATCACTCGATCGGAGGTTGATGATGTAAACCTCACGTCGAATGCGGCAGACACCATTGAGGCATGCAGGCTCCAAGGTACCATCAGGAGTCTCTAGACCAACTTCCTGGATAATGAGTTGAAGTCGACAGAAGTGACCTTGATCGAAGTTGGGCCATAATGATTCCCACATCATCGACACGAGACAGAGGAACATGATGTTTTTGTTGTGAATCAGGATCGTATGAGAAACAGAGGAAGGTTGATATTTGCAGAGGCCAACTTCTCTTGAACACATGAACGGCACGACAATGGACTTGGCAGTATTTGACATCAACGGATCAGAGGTCATGGCGACGAGGCAGTGAACAGATGAGAGGTCAAAAGAGATTACCCAAACCCACGGAGGCAAAGTGAAACAGCGAGATGAGATGTCCCCAACCCGACACGAATGCAGACAAGTGCCATGTTCAAGAGCGACATACTGCCGACGGCAACGACGATGGTTCCATTTTTCCCCCACCATTTCTGGCGAGTACCCCAATTATTTTTGATAACAAGCTTGAAGGGGATAGCATATGCTTGTGATATAAGTCAGCCCTTCGGGCGAATCCATCCTAGTGCATTTAACGAGTCCTAGGAAGGAGAAACTCGGAGAACGTCATTTCGACGAAATCCAATGTCATCAGGGTTTAACGAGTCTGACAAAGGAAGAACTCGGCGTCTTTTCATGTTTAGAGAGTTTGAAAAGACAGCGGAAAAGACAACTCCACAGGTCCCTTTTCGTAAATAGTTCCCCAGATCCGAAAAGGTAGAAAACAATATCCGGGAAAACCTCCTAGTCGCGATAGGCTAGGGTATTCCTTTTTCGTAATCAATCCATCCCGGCCCGAAAAAGGGTTAAACTTATACTGGGTGGATGTCGATTCGTGTCCATTTTAACGAGATCGAAACGACAAGGGCCTCGGCGATCTTTTCATATTTAGAGAGGCAGAAAAGAGCTGAAAGATGACTCCAGAGTGACTTTTTCGTGTATTTACCGAGTCCGAAAAAGTATAAAATACAACTCGTTTCCATCTTTTAAGTCGCAAAAAACCTGTTGCTGCACATACCAAGCAAGCGTAAAATCCATTTTCGACATAACATATGCGAATATTTGATAAAAATAACTTTTAAAACTCATTTAATGTCGAAAAAGTTATAAATATGTCTAATTGGTAAAAATAAAATTACTTTTACTATTTACCTTGGTAGAAAACAACAGTGGTCCATTTGGAGCAGAAACTTCCGTCGATGATTGCGACCAATCCAGGCAACCATTCAGCTTCTCGTCTGTCACAGGTAAAAGGCGCTCCCTTGCTCTACATTTTCATTCATTTTTTAATGATTTTCCCTTAAGAATCAGTTCTATAAGGCCACTCTTAAAAATTTAGGGCTGCGCCCATTGGCGCGGGTATCGGGCACGGACCCGCGCCAATGAGCTCTTTTTTACAAAGGGCTCGCGCCACATGGCGCGACTGTTCGCAAAACAGCCGCGCCAGCGGCCGAACCTTAAATTTCGCCCAAAATTTCGACATTTAAACCAAATTTCTTGGAATTTGAAGCTCATCAAAGATCTAACCAGGGGTTTTTGACCATGTGAATGCAGATAATCACTCAAAATGGCAATCGAATGGAAGGAACGAGAGCACGGAGACGAGGATGAACAAGCCATGCAAAGCCAAGCTTGCATGAACGCACTTAGAGACTGTGGATTGAAGAAGTTCTTCCTCACGCCATGTTTACGAGCTCAGCCCGAGCTCCTCCAATATCTAATCAGCATCTGGGATGAAAATGAACAAGTGTTCAGGCTACGAGACCAAGTGTTAGAATTGGAGGTCACTGATGTTTATTTCATCACCGGATTGTCCCGCAGAGGTCCAATCCCCGTACTGACTGGGAGCAGACCATCCGGGGAAAAGATGGAACAGGTAATGGCACGGGTGTGCCGAGGGGCACAAACAGGATCAGGAAGCAAGAAGGTAGACATCCATACTATCCCTGATCTAGCACTGAGAGTAGTTCTCCATACCATTACGCGGGCTGCTGGGTCGCAGGCTCCGCACGAGGCCACGAAGACTCAACTCCTGTTAGCCTCAGAATGCATGGGTCCCCTACTGTTCAACTGGGCAGAAGCAGTAACCATCAACATGAAAAGGCAGCTCACAAAGTGCAAACAGGGGAAACTGAAATAGTTCGGTTATGGTTCCATCTTGGTATCGTTCATTCTGGAGCGCATACCAATCTTCCAGGGCCAAGGGGCCGCAGTGGCGAGTCCGATACCACGAGAGCCACGAATGGCTCGCTGGGCAGCACTGATGCCCAGATCTGGAGGTGGCCAACAGATGTCCTGGAGGCCAGAGTTCTTTAGGTGGCTACGGCGCCAACTGATCGTCGTGGAAGATTGGCCCTATTCGGGAACTGACTTTACCGGGGACCCAGATCTCCCACTACCAGAAGGAGATGACTGGGACGAGGAGTTGGGTAAGACCTCATATTTTTGATTTTATGTTTATATGTGTTTTTTTTGTTAATACACATTCGTCTTAACACAGTTATATATGCATGCAGATGTAGGACCTGAGAGACCAGCCGGGATGTCTCCAATCTCCCGGAGGACACAACTCGCCCCTGAGATCCAGGGGGAAGGTACCGGAGGAGAGGGACTGATCCAGAACCTCGAGGGGATTGCCCATGGGATCCCAGACTATGCCCGGCTATCAGATGTACCGATGGCATACCAGCGCCACACGGTGGGAGTTCCGAATCGGATCCACCGAATCCTGAGGCGCCTAGTGCGTGCAGTGACGTGCTACCATGAGCACCATGCGGATTAGTCCTTAGGATTTATGCCACACCTATTTTTGAGAGACACAGTGTCTCAGGATGTACTAAGATGATTATGTATATTTTTTGAGTTTTACGTGACACACTCTATGTAAACATTTCGATATATATATACATATCTATTTCTGGATGAGTCTTTCTTTACATGTGATGATGATTTATAAATTGCGCAAATGTCTGTCTAATACCAAATTTGCTACTGCATCTGTTAATGTATTCAAATGTCTGGGTATATGATGATATGTAATGTAGTCAAAATTCCTTTCCAGTAATCGAATACGCAAATACGGACGTAAGATGGACGGGTTCCTTACCGAATAGTGTCCGTTCAGCTGTAACACTACAAGTTGTGAATCTAGGTACACGAGCAATTCACGGATACCAAGGTTTACTGCCTCGGTTAATAATTCCAACACGGCACTATATTCCGCGATATTTTTCGTGGTACGTCCTAAACACACACCTTGCAGGTCAATCAACTCACCAGCAGGATCGTAGATTACCCAGGCTGCGGAAGACAGATTCCTGGTACTGCGGGAGGCACCATCCGCGAAACCAACAAATGGATGAAAAGACATCTGCACAACCAGGAAGACCCGATCAGCAGAAAGACGTTTACAAAGCACACCACACCATGCACACAAATGACAATCACACACCTATGTACACACACCACACCAAGAAATCACTTCAGGCATAGTACTTTTTAAGGTACAGCCCATTCCTGGGCTGCGCCAGTGGAACTCCTTCGTAGTCTATAAGCTCGTAGGCCCCATTTTTCAAAACGCGCTTTACTATATAGGGCCCGTGCCACATTGGCTGGAGCTTACCGGCTCCAAGCTTCTCATGTGCCTGATCGTACAAGAGGACGAGGTCCCCTTCGATGAAAGAACGGGGGGAAACAGATTGATCAAAATGAGATTTGACCCTCTTCTTTTGCGCTTCGATGATCAAAGCAGCTAGACGACGGGTTTCATCCAACCGTTCGAGATACAGAAGACGTTCTTCCTCAGGAGAAGTGTCCGGTAAGAGCTCCACAGCTAATTTAAGCGAAGGAATTTCACATTCAACCGGCAGAGTAGCTTCCAGACCGTACACCAATTGGAATGGTGTGAATCCGGTTGCGTTCTTAGCAGATGTTCGGTACGCCCAGAGAGCTGAGAACAGTTGAAGATGCCAAGTGGATTTATGAATCCCAATTGTTCGCTGAAGCATAGTGACCAAAACCTTGTTCACCGCTTCAACCTGACCATTCGCTTGAGGGTAGTATGGTGTTGAGCTATCGTGACGCAGGCCCAACGCTGAAGTCAGCTCCGCCATCATGTAATCGCGGAAATGAGTACCGTGATCAGCGACGATAGCTTGAGGAACCCCGAACCGTGCAATAACATGGTTGAATAAAAATGAAGCAGCCGTTTTCCCGTCAGCAGCTAGTGTAGGCATCGCCTCGGCCCACTTAGTGAAGTAGTCGACGGCGACAATGATATACGCATGCCCCCCGGCCGAGTGAGGGTTACACGTCATAAAATCCACGCCCCATTTCACAAAAGGGCCGACGGTAATAACGGGATGCAAAGGCAACGGCGGCGCGCGCATCTTGCGCTGAAAAATCTGGCATGGATGACATTTTCGGACTGCAGTGATACAATCCTTGAATATGGAAGGCCAGAAATAACCTGCCCGCAGAATCTTCTGGGCAGTAGCATACCCGGACATATGTCCGCCACAGGTGCCACTGTGACAGTCATTTAAGACTTTCTCGGCCTCTTCCAAGGTAAGGCATCGTCGGAGCATCGAATCTACTCCAATACGATATAAGGTATCTCCTACTATGCGGTAGGGTTGGGACTGGTGCCGAATCCGACGGCGGGCAGTTTTATCCAACTCAGACCGAAATGTCGCGGTCTGAAGATACACTATGATGTCACCGTACCAAGGATCACGAGTATCAATAAGAAACAGCGTTTCGTCCGGTATATGATCTTCTGAGTGTGAAGGAACAGAATCTGTAGGGAGAGAACATATCAAATCCGCGAAGACCGGTGATTTAGTTGACTTGGCAGTGGTGAACTCCAAGTCAAACTCCTGCAGGATGACGATCCATTTGGAGTACTTGCCCCCTAGTAATTGTCTAGAAAGAATATACGTCATAGGGTTGCAGTCTGAAACCACTGTTATCGTACGCAAAAGGATGTAATGGCGAAAGCGTTGTACGGCGTGTACGGCTGCTAAGGCCAACTTCTCGACATGTGCATAACGCGTTTCCGGGTCGAGAAGGTTCCGAGAGAGGTAATAAACAACATGTTCATCGCCGTTCTCGTCATCCTGCACCAAGACCATGGCGATGGTGCTTAATGCGGCGGCTAGATACAAAGTAAAGTCGCGGTGGTAGTCCGGAGGACGAAGCAACGGAGAATTGACTAGCAATGTCTTCAGCTTCTCAAAGGATTCTTGAGCGATTTCGTCCCAATGAAAGGGAACATTCTGCTTTAACAAACGAGTGAATCCTTTGGCCACCTCGGCGTAATTCGGGATAAAGCGCCTAAGAAAATTCGCTTTCCCTTGCAGACTCTGTAACTGATACAGGGAGGAGGGTGATGGGAGATTTATGATGGCCTCAACCTTCAGAGGGTCAAGGCGAATTCCGTCTTTCGAGACTATAAAGCCTAAGAGACGGCCAGAATCAACGCAGAAGACGCACTTATGAGGATTGAGCCTGATGTTGTAGCATCTGCAACGAAGAAAGATCTGGCGAAGATGCTCAGGATGGTCCTCTCGCTTACCCGAATGGGCTGGCAAGTCGTCCAGATAAGGCTGGACAATATGACGAATGTCATGAAAAGCGTAGGACATCGCACGCTGAAACGTGGCGCCGGCGTTCTTTAAGCCGAACGGGAGTTTTTTGTACGCGAAAGTGCCCCATGGACAGATGAATGTGGTCTTGTGTTGATCCTCAGGTGCGATATTGATATGGTTGTAACCTGAGAAACCGTCCATTAAGGAATAGATCTCACTCCCGACACAATCGTCGATAATCTGGTCGATAAATGGAGTGGGATAATTATCCTTAGGACAGGCGCGATTGATATCGCGGTAATCCACACAGACTCGAATTGTGCCCTGCTTTTTATCGACAGGGACGATGTTGGACACCCATTCTGTAAGGGGGATAGGATAAATAAAACCCGCGTTCAGAAGTTTTTCAACTTCTGCCTTGATGGCGGCGGCTTTCCGAGGATGCATGGGACGTAAGCGTTGGCGCACAGGTTTCGCACCTGGGTAGGTTGGAATCTCGTGCACGACAATACTCGGATCAATTCCCGGCATTTCCTCGTAAGACCATGCGAAAACATCTCTGAATTCTTTGAAAAGCTCGGTATAGACTTGAATCTCCTCGGGAGAACAAGTCACACCCACATGAATGTTCTCAACAATCCCCGGTTTAACGGAGATGTTGATTGGAACAGTTTGAGTAATGTTACTCAGATTACCCTCCGAAAAGACCTCGTGCATCAAGATCGGTGTTTGAAGAGGAGGGGAAGGAACCTGAGTAGCATAACGCTCCAGACAATCAGTCATTGCCCCCAAGCTGGGCATAAACGAGGAGCGATGATGTCCATCGCCCCAGGGCAGCTCCTCGAGAGACATAGTTTCAACGATAGCCTCATCTGAAGGAAAAGTCTCTCTAAGAGGATCAGGTGAATCAGCCTGACCAAGCCAGGGGAATTGCGAGTAGACGTCAAGAGCCATGCTCATCGGAGCATGCTGAGGAGGTGGAGGGTCCGATGCGGCAACAATCTCACAGTAGCTGATCTCTACTGGCGTTAAATGCATGGATTCTCCAAACTCATATACCTGCTCAGGTGTAGGAATAAGCCAGGGGTCATCAGTCCTGGACAACATGTTGACTTGAGCGGTATTCGGTGGCGGTGCGGGGAATACACCCATGAGGACTGGGTCTTTGAAAAGACCAGGTCCTATGCTGTCTGGGGGATTCAGAATTTGATCCACGTATGGCACGTTGTTCTCAGAGCTAGAGGTGAAAAATGACAACTGATCTACCGTGACAATCTTGCCCTCATGAGGGAACTTAATGAATCGAAAGACGGTAGACGGCACGCAGAGCATGGCATGGGTCTAGCTGCGGCCAAGAAGTATGTTGTAGTTGAGTTTAGCGTCAACCAATTCTACTTCCACGTTGACAGTTTTTCCCTGTAATGTGATCGCAAGACTCTCGAGAACTCCCAGGGGTTTAGATTCCCGACCATCAAATGCCTCAAGGGCATTAGGAGATGATGACAAGGTTGGAGATTCAATGGCTTTCCAACAAGCGGAGGACATAACGCAGGTAGATGCACCCTCATCTACGACGGCCCTATGAATGTTCAGACCGTTAATCCGACTTGAATGACTTGAATGACCAAAGCGATTTGATGTGGAAGCCGGGGAGTAAAATTTTCCAGATCGAAAGTGAGAAGACTCGAGTCGGCGGGATCGATACCACCGATTGCAGACAGTAAAGCCTTCCGTTGTGAAGGACAACTTTGAAGAACCTCCAGTGCAGACATAGCACATGGCGCCTGTGCCAGATCCTCAACAATACTGTAATGTTGAGCGGCACGAGTGTTTGGGTTATAAGAAGATCTTCGAAGGACACCTTTGGGAGGTGGCTTCACAACGGGTTCCAGAGAAGGCTTCTCGATTTCCAATGGACCGGAGACAGGTGGGGGAGGCGGCCCATCCGCAACTGCCTTCCCGGGTGCCTGCCGCGGTTCATTGTAATCCTTCGACCGCGTAGCGATAGTGATAGGTGCATTAGTCTTCATCATGAAAACTTGAGACCCAAACGGTGCAGATGGTGACGCCTGTTCGACCATCTGGGTCTGCTGAGATGGAAATGGCTCTTTTAAAACAGCCGGAGTCCCTTTTGAACCTTTAAGAAGTTGACTAACTTCGGACCGTCGTGGACAATCCTTAGTGTAATGGTCACCTTCACAGATGAGGCAAGGGAATTTCGGCTTACGTTGGGAGCCATCCTCAGTTCGAGTTTTAGATTCCGGTTTTGGGGCATCAGATTTTGATTTGCCTTTTCCCTTCTTCTTCCCCTTGGAGGATTTGTCCGCAGGATTGGCCTGAACGGCATTCACCTCCGCGGTTTTACCAGAATCGGATGAGGCGGGATTAGCAGAGGTATTGTTGGAAGAATTAGCCTTCTGCTTCCCATTCGAAGACTTCTTCGAATTTTGAGAAACGGAACCAATGACACCATCCACCGTAGGGGTAGGCGAGCCTTAGTGGTTCCGGGCCGTGGAGCATCAGTCAAGATGTCATAAAGCGTGCCAGACTGCGAATAGACAAGATCCAGGTACTGGGCACGCGCGATAGCTTGTTCCTCCGTCACACACGCCCCCATCGCAATATCCTGAGCGATTTTATTCACAAAGGAGGTGGTGAACCAGTGGGTCAAAATCTGATCAGGTATGTGAAACTTGATCAGTCGACGACGGCGCCGCCACTCATGTATGTGATCCGAGATGTGAGTGGCCGTGTCCTGCTTCAGAGAAGTCAGGATGTGCGTCCCGGCCTCATATCGGACCAGTAACTGGAAATGCGTGAGGAAAGCCATGGCTAACGAGTTGAAATCTTGAAAAATACCACGGGATAGTTCTATGTACCACTTAGCAGCAGCTCCTGTTAAAGTACGCTGGAAAAGACGCAGACGAATCGAATCGTCGGTCCAAGAGTTAGACGAACACCAGAGGTGATACGTCATCACATGCGCCTGGGGGTCTTCGCCAGCTTTGCCCTCAAACTTGGGACAATCCCCTGGTATCTTGGTGGGAACCGGAGGCCAATACGGATTGTGTGCAATCGGATCATTGGTCAACTTTGAAACGTCCGGCAGTTCCAAGGTAGCCAGGAACGGCAATGGAGGGTTAACTACCATGCCAGTCCCAGGATAAGGTCTGGTACCCGTGCTCCACGATGGTTGTGAATATCCCTGCCCCCACGGGTTTTGTCCTGCAGGATTCTGACCGTAGGGGGCATAATTCGTATAGCCAGACTGATTTGGATTCTGGTAACCATAGTGCGGGGCTTGATAACCAGGGTTCGGGCCCTGATTAGGCGTCTGCCCTGTATAAGCAGCGTTTGGATTTGGCTGCTGAGCGTAGGTAGAACCGGGTGGAGGAGGATAATACTGAGAGCCTCCGGGGTGGTTATAGTTCAGTTGAGACTGACCATGAGGATAATAACCACTCTGAGGATGAGTAGGTTGCTGATAAGTGGAACCCTGCGGAGCCTGGTACGTAGGGCGCAGCTGTTGATTTGGCTGCGGCATTGAATGAACAGGCTGTTGAGCAGAGTGAACGGAATGAGAGGGCTGCCCTGAATGACCAGGTTGACCCGAATGAGGGGGCTGGCCTGAATGACCAGGCTGGCCCGGATAACCAGGCGGTGTTGGTTGCGCAGGTTGACCTGGTTGTAAGTGGGCCCCAGGTTGTACCGGATGGGCCGGTTGGCCTGGAGGCGGGACACCGGGCTGTACCGGATGAGCCAGCTGCCCTGGTGGAGGAACAGGACCAGGTGCTTGCTGGAAACCAGTTTGACCTGAAGCAGAACCATAGGGTGGTCCTGGCTGATATGCAACGTTAGAAACAACAGGATACTGCGGTTGCATTGGTAAAGACGGCTGGATTTGCCCCCCAGGACCATAGGCCTGTCCCGGTTGATACCCCGGCTGAGGTTGAGCAGGTTGACCAGCAGGGCTATAATATGGTCCTTGCGGATTGTACAATGGCCCTTGCTGGCCCGCAGGGTAGCCTTGGATGGGCTGTCCCTGTGGGTCATACAGATAGCCAGGTTGGCCCGCAGGTTGGCCTTGGAAGGGTTGTCCCTGCGGGTTATAAGCCTGGTTGTACGGTAAACCTTGAGCATACAGATAAGCCTCAGGAGCAGGAAGGCGCAAAACCTCCCCGTGCTCGTCTAACTGACCCGGGAAACCATACACGGGAGTGCCGTCCTGTGCATAGTGCGAAAAGAAAGATCGGTAAGGATCTTGGGGAATCTGTCCAGCTCCGGCATTCGGCTGTTGCAAAAACAACCGATACTCCTCCGGAGAGATATTCTCCGGTATAGCAGTAGCTAGATAAACATCTTCAGGAGTTGGCCCAGCCCTGGTAGCTGAGACAACAGCAGAAGAAGCAGCTACACAAACAGTGGGCCGCACGGGAACAGAAGTGACGGGCGTCGAAGGAGACACCCCGGGTGTAGTGGCAATTGGCCTCGAAGCGGGAGATGATATTCCCATAGAGGCAGCAGCTGAAATGATCTGACCCAAAGATCTGTATCCCTGCGGTAAAGAAGGACCAGCTGACGATGTGGTAGCCAGCTCAGTATCGTCTCCCTCAAACAATCTACGAGGGATGCGCTGATAGTCATCAGACCCCGGAATTTCCTCACCAGAATCACTCATGGTTGATCCTGCTGTTAAATCACGCAGAAGACGGCGAGGACTAGGAGGAAAAACAGCAGCAACAAACGGTGAACCCAATGTAAGAGAAAGGAAATCAGCTCCTAATCTCAATTCAGACACAGGGTCCGAAAAGGGCCAATTGAACTCAACTGGTCCTCCAAAGGGTTGCTCGGCGAGAACTGGTCCCCCGTCGGGAAACTCGGAAACAACAGGCTGCTGTGGTTCAACAGAAGGCTGAGAAGCTTCTGAAGAATCGTCCGTGTAAGGACTACTAGTAGACGAAACCGAAGGTTCCGCCACCGTGGCAAAAGACTAGAGAAAAAGAGCAAACACACACACGGGCTGAAAACGAGTTAAGACACACGATCAAACAGTCAACAAGCAATGTCTAAACAGGTTTGTAATCGTGGGCGATTAATTTTACCACATTGGAAAGTAAGAAATTCTACCGTTTCATATTTTAAGAGTCGAGAAACGATAAAAAGATGACTCTATCTCTTTCAGAGTTGACACAAGCGTGAAAGGACAAGCGCTTGATGGTCTTTTCAAGTTTAGGGAGTCAGAAAAGACCAAATGACTGCTCAGGGAAAAACTAGGCACAAAGGGTGTACCAAATATCCGTGAACTGCAATATACACCTTGGTTTCAAAAATGAAACAGAAATCGACCAAGGACTTTCCGTACGTGCAGGTAGTCTCCCCGAATGCTGTGTTCGGTGTATCACGGGTATAGGGCGGCAGACTCGGCTTTCTGTGGATAAAGGATTGAAAACCTAGAGGGGTCTCCCTTTATATACGCGACGGTACGGGGAGCGCAAGTCCGTACTAGCGCTGTCTAAAGCCAACAGGCGAACGACAGCTGCTAGGTTTAACGACGACGGAACACGTCTCTAGCCTAGACCTTCTAAATATGTTTCGTTAAGTTCCAATGCTGCCTTAGGTTAATTGAATAAATTTTACAGTTGATCTTCAATTAAGTTTCAATTTCCAGGCCCTATCGTGTGTAGTGTCTCGAAAGACTCCTAAATGCAAGCTATATGCCACAATGCAACATTTCGTTCGATGAAAACTAGTTAGATAAGAGTTGAGAGCTTTTATGCAAACGAAATGAACGGAATACAAACAACAATGTCTCTAATGCAACTAATGCAACTGAAAACTTTTCATTCAAAACACTAATCACTAGCGATATGGAAAAGATCACAATTGCACTAATTAACAAAAGCAAAAGAGATTTTTTTTTTTTTTGATTTTCAATGTTTAATGGCTAATATGCACTAATCAAACTTGAAAACAAATGGAGCAACTTGAGAAACGATATTCAAGAGAGCGAAACAATCACATTTCACTCAACAACACACGCAATCAGATCCCCAAATCGACCAAAGTCTCTCAAAGCAAAGAAAAGACTCAAAAGCTTCCAATGGACCGTGTGATCTAGGTCCAAAGCAAGGCCAAACGAATCTCGAGTGAAGGAATGAACAATCACCCAAAAAACGCAATAAGACAATCAACGACTACTAAGAGGACGTGGAGAATCAATCAGCAAGTTGACAGGACAATCAAGACACCAAAACTCCCAAGGAGGGCTCGATACACTAAGCCACTAGATGCCCTAGGGCTCAAAACGTGAAATCGGTAGATAGAAGCAAACAACCAAAGGACAGAGGTGAATTCTAGCCAAACAAGACTCCAACACACTCAGGCAGTCGGAAAATCAAGAAGAAAAGCACTGATCAAATCCAGAGAGCCAAAAAATGAAGAAACTCAAAAAACTCACAGGGGTGGCGCGACTGTGAGTGTGAAACTGGCGCCAGAAGTCAATTGGCGCGGGCTATACAAAGGCAACGTACGCCAATTGGCGCGACTGTCGGGTTAAAAACCCCGCCAGTCGAGTTTCTCAGCAAAAATTAAAAACAAGCTACTCCAGAAGCAGACCAATGCAAGCTAAGCAAACCAAGAAGCTAAAATAATGAAAGAACCCAACCCAGAAGGTTCATCAAGCAAGGAAAAACAATCAAAGCGAAACAACATAAACGAGACAATGAAAACCGGACGATCCCCAGTGGAGTCGCCAATTTGTTGAGGAGGTAAATCCCCTCTGCGGACAGAGGCGATCCCTAATAGCCCAGCAGGGGTCTAGCAACAATCAAACAATGTTATGACGCAAGCTCCTAGTTACGAATGGAAAGACTAGGAATAGAAGCCTACCTGGATTCCAACGCTATAATCTGAAGAAGAAGCGTCCCCGTTCTTCAGCCCCGGCAGATCACAATCCCTCCACGATCTCCGCGGATGAACACCTGCACATGGAAGAAATGAACAGATACAAGCATAGAAACCAGCATACGTAACTAAACATCAGTCAGAAAGGACGTTACTCACATTAACATGATGGAAAACAGAGTGGAACCATAATCATAATCATCTATTAAATAATAAACGAAGAAAGATTACAACCAAGTTCTGACGTCGCGGTTTCCTTTGGACGGGTCTCCGGTCGTCCACGTCTTGCAAAGCTCGCCAAGGAAAGGGAAAACCTCTCCGGAGTCTCTCGACAATGGTCTCCTTACTTGAGTCGGCCTTAAGGGAAAGAGATGATTCTTTACAGCACAAAGGCTCTTGGGAATATGGAGATACAAAGCTTAGGCACTTCAAGACTAGCTTGCCATGAGATTGAGCAGGCTTTTATAGATGGGGAAGGAGGGAGTTGGGATCCCTATTATTATGGGATTGGCCCTATCAACAAGGAAGGTTCCATGGGAGGTGGCAAAACCACTTCCCCTCCATAGAACTCCCGCAACCAAACCTCCCAACTCAAGATAGGCGATGGTTTGTGAGTTTGTTGGAACTCAACTTCCGCCATCCATATTTAAAAAACAGTCCCTAAAATGGGTGGTGCGACTGCTGCTCTATGACAGAGCGCCAGGTGGCACGACCTCTTTGCAGGATTTTCCTCATTGGCACGAGTACTGAACTGCCTGCCCGCGCCAATGCTAAAAGGGATGTTTTTCATGATTTTAGCAAGGAGATGTCTCAAGGGAAAATAAAGCTCATGCTTAGAGGAATGCATTGATGATGCTTTCAAGGCATGACAATGTTCACAGGTCACGAAATGGGTCCTCCATTGTGCGGGACGGGGAATGGTAGGGACGGTGACAAATTACTGTGTAACAGGGTGATTGAAAAAGAGATTGAAATATATGGAGTACGAGAGCACGTGTGTTTAGGGGGGGTGAGATAGAGAGACAAAAAAGAATAGATGGAGGGGGATATAGATATGGATGGAGGGTGGAGAGAGGGAGGAATATTTCTCACACTAGATGGATTGATATAAGTGGAGATGGTGATTTCTAATCCTATTTGATTATTTGCACTAGATGCATCAATTTTAGTGTAGATATTTATTTCTAATGATATTTGATTACTTGCACTAGATGCATTGATTTCAGTGTAGGTGGTGATTTCTAATAAAATTTGATTGCTTGCACTGAATGTGTTGATTTCAATTTAGATGTCGATTTATAATTATATTTGATTACTTGCACTAGATGACTTAATTTCAATGTAGATGATTTCTAATCCCATTTGATTGTTTGCACTAAATGCATTGATTTCAGTGTAGATGGTGATTTCTAATCCTATTTGATTTCTTTGAGTAAATGCATTGATTTCAGTGTAGATGTTGGTTCCTAGAGAGAGAGAGAGAGTGAGTGATAAGGAAGATGGAGAGAGAGAGAGAGAGAGAGAGAGAGGACAAAAGGAGGAAAGAGAGATATTAGCGGGGGAGAGGGAGAGAAGGGGAAGAGAGGGAAGAAGAGAGATATGGGGAGAGAGGGTGATCGACAAAGAGAATGATATATATGGAGTGCGAGAGCGTGTGTGTTTAGGGGGTGAGATAGAGACAATAAAAAAGAGATGGATGGGGATATAGATATGGATGGAGGGTGGAGAGAGGGAAGAATATTTTTTGCACTAGATGGATTGATTTAAGTGGAGATGGTGATTTATAATCCTATTTGATTATTTGCACTAGATGCATCGATTTTAGTGTAGCTATTTATTTCTAATGATATATGATTACTTGCACTAGATGCATTGATTTCAGTGTAGGTGTTGATTCCTAATACTATTTGATTGTTTGCACTAGATGTGTTGATTTCAATTTAGACGTCAATTTATAATTATATTTGATTGCTTGCACTAGATGCATTGATTTCAATGTAGATTATTCCTAATACTATTTGATTGTTTGTGCTAAATGCAATGATTTCAGTGTAGATGGTGATTTCTAATCCTATTTGATTTCTTTGAGTAAATGCATTGATTTCAGTGTAGATGTTGGTTTCTAATCTTATTTGATTGATTGTATTAGGTGCATTGATTTCAATGTAGAAGTTATTTTCTAATCTTATTTGATTGCTTGCATTAAACGCATTGATTTCAATGTATATGTTGATTTATGATTTGATGTAATTGGATATATGACGGTACATTAATATTAAAGTGATTGGATTAACAATATGCATTGATTTTAGTGTAAGCACAAAAAGTAATTAACAATGTAGATTGATTTTTGTGTTATAGTAATTTAAGCTATTAATATTGGAGAGCAAGAGAGACAAGGTATCATGTTTACTACAATAGATCGAGCTAAAGATTTAAATGGTTTACGATTTAAATTTTCTTTTTCATATAATCAATATGAAAAGATAACAAAACTAACAAGGGAGGAAATAACAATAGTAGAAGAAAATAGTTTGAGATTGATTGTAACATGAGTACGTTCTTATTATTCACATTTTCTATCTTTCAACACTATTATTGTCACTTTGCATTTAAAAAAAATGTTTCATCATTTTTCATCATTATAGTTATTAACAATAATTATCATCTCAACGAACCGAGGTAACTAAGAAAATTTAAAATTAAAATGACCAAGTCAATCTCAAAAATATTTAGCATATTTAAAATGATTATATTAATATTTGATATATTTACATATTACTGATAAAATTAATCATATCTTTGATAGATTTTCCTTGGCAGCACACGACTGAAACCAGCCTAGATCTATCTTACATCTCAAAAATATACAAAATTTTTAATAATCTGAAAAATGTGACATTGATGCCTCCGACTGGAACCAGCCTAGATCCATCTAACTCTGGATCTATCATGCGCCGAGAGGGATCAAATCTCTCGAGGTGCAAACCTTTCCTCAAGTTTTGCACTCAAAAAATAGGTTTGCACCTCAAGAGATTTGATCCCTCTCGACGCATGATAGATCCAGAGTTAGATGGATCTAGGTCAAGTT
>JAXQQM020071039.1:0-82516 GCA_034641835.2 Pinus albicaulis
ATTGTGAAATTTTCTAGACAAATTCCTTAACACACAGACAAAGGAATAAAACAATTCCCCTTGTACAACATAGATATTTTACTGAAAACTGTATAGATAGAGATGCATAAAATTTTTTATTTCATTAATATGAAAAACTATTACAGAATGAAAATTATGTCTTCAGAATACAATCCTGGATTTACAAAATGAAAATCTCATCAAGCTGTTACACACACAACATTCACAATTTCTCTCTGTTTGTCTCTCTGTTTTTCTATATTCAACCTTCGGGCATATTAACTAACTTAATTTACAATGCACTCAATCTACCTATATTTCTCTAACCAACTATAGTAATTTATTGCAACCTAATTCAATTGAATGCAATTGATGACAAAAAATCAAAACTCAACGCATTGATGATTCTGCATTGATGTCGAACTGCATGGTGGCACCGCTTGGCAGGTTTTCGCGGTGGTGGCAGGTCGGTGGTTCGTAGGCGAAGACACCATCGCAGAGTGCTTAACACCCCTCTGAGTGGTTCTGCGAGAGGCATTCCTCCATGAGTTCAAATGGTTGGGATGTGCCTACGACGGATCATGGCAGTTGATCTGTAGTCCGCACTGAATGTAGTAGATCCTTATTGAGCACCTCCGAGTTAAACGTCGAGTTGTTTGTGCTCGCAGTACGTTGATCCCAGTTATGATATGTTGATGATACTGTGCAGTTCACTCCTCCTCGTACCATCATGGTTTGTTGCCTTGAACATTTCGACTTTAGTTAAATGCGCGCTCAAGTTCCCATCGACCTTTCTTGTTGACTCCTCTTGGTTATCACGGAAGTTGTAGGTCAGTGCCAACGATACCACATCTATTTCAACTGTTGGGTTTTCTTGCATACCTAGGAATTTCCTGAAATAATTAAAATTGTTTTGTGTTAATGGTTTTGTGAGGATATCAGCAAATTGCTCCTCTGTTCTGCAGTGCTACAAAACAATCTCACCATTATTAACCAGTTCTCTTATAAAGTGAAATTTAGCATCAATATGCTTTGTTCTTTTATGAAAGACAGAATTTTTCGATAAAGCTATCATTGAGCTGTTATCACAGTAAATGGTTGTGCCTTTTTCCTATTCATGACACAAATCTTTGAGTACTCTTCTCAACCATACTACTTGGCATGTTTCTGCTGTTGCTGCCACATATTCTGCCTCTGCTGTTGATAAAGCAACTACTGGTTGCTTCTTGGAAGCCCATGAAACTGCTCCCGATCCCAAGTGAAACACATATCTAGATGTGCTCTTCATATCATCTACACTTCCAGCCTAATCATTGTCAGTGTAACCTGTCAATTCAAAATTTTTAGATGAGGAGTATAAGATACCATACCCCTTCATTCCATTCACATACCTGAGAATTCTCTTGGCTGCCTGCCAATGAGTCTCTTTCGGCCTTTCTATAAATCTGGAGATTAAACTTACGATTATTGCATAATATCCGGCTATTTGTATTAAGATATAGGTAACTTCTTTTATGAGTGGATCAAAATCCTTGTTGTTGTCTTCTTTGCTCAATTTCAACCCCATTATTTGTTGAATTATCAGACTTGCTATTACGCATGTTGAATCTTTCTTCTTCAACATATTTTTCTTGGGAGATAAAAATCTCATTTTCACTTTGTTCTACCTCTATTCCAAGAAAATATCTCAAAAAACCCAAATCAGTCATTTCAAATTCACTCTTCATGACTTCTTTAAAATCTATAATGAGAGAAACTTCATTACCACTAAAGATCAAATCATATACATATAAAACAACAAAAAAAATCTTACCATTATTTTCTTTTATGTAGAGTGTGGGTTCTCCATAACATTTCTCAAACCCATTTTCAATCAGGTAAGCATCTATCCTGTTGTACCATGCTCTTGGTGCTTGCTTCAGCCCATAAAGATCTTTCTTCAACTTGCATACTTTGTGCTCTTGGCCTTCAATTTCATAGCATGGAGGTTGTACAACATATACCTCTTCTTTCAACACTCCATTTAGGAATGCAGATTTCACATCCATTTGGTAAACCTTCCATTTGTGTTGTGTTGCTATGGACAACAGTATTCTTACTGTTTCCATCCTTGCAACAGGTGGAAAGGTTTCCTCATGATATCTTCCGTGTTGCTGTTTGTAGCCTTTCACAACAAGTCTTGCTTTGAGCCTTTCAATCTTTCCTTCAGCATTGCTTTTGGTCTTGTAGACCCATTTTACTCCATTGAATTATTTACCTTTATGGAGTTCCACTAACTCCCATGTATTACTATTTTCTATTGCACCAATCTCTTCGTTCATTGCTTCAATCCATTTTTCCTCTTTCACAGCATCTTCAAAATGAATTGTGTCATCAGCATGACAATACAAAGAAAATAAAGAGTTCAGATCAGCATTATCATATACCTCTTCTTATTCATAAATCTCACTCAGATTTCTGAATATTGGTCTTCTTGGTGTACTTGGAGTTCCACTCAAACTTGAGGGCATTTATGATCCCTGTGGTGTGCTTGAAGAAGCACTTCCTTGATTTCTCAAGGCTGTTCTATTTCCAGCTTTTGGTGTGGTTTTTTGTGCTTGTGGTGGTGGAGGAGGAGCCACCAAGGAGGGGTTATTTACTATTGTTCCTTCCTCTTCTTCTTCGTGAGACACACATGTCTTCACATTCACTATTTTCTCTAAACTTCCATCCCAAGCTTCTTCTTTAATAAACTGCACATCTCTGCTTATAATAAACTTCTTGGTGGATGGGTTATACAACCTGTATGCCTTTGACTCATCACTGTATCCAACAAGGATACACTCCTCCCCATTTCTATCAAGCTCCTCTCTCAGCTGATCCAGAATGTGTGCATAAGCCACACAACTGAATACTCTCATGTGGGTGACATGTTGCTTTATGTCGCTCCACGCTTCTTCAGGTACTCTGTTCATCACAGCTTTCGTTGGGTATCTATTCAAGTTGTATGCTGCACAATTTACAGCTTCAACCCAATACTCATTTGGCAAGTGTTTTGCCTTGAGCATACTTATAACCATGTCCATGATGGTCTTGTTCTTCCTTTCAGCAACACTGTTTTTCTGAGGTGTGTACCTAATGGTAAACTTCTTATGTATGCCATTATCCCTACAGAAACATACAAACTCTTTGGAGATGTACTCTCCACCTCTGTCAGTTCTTAGCACTTTGATGTAGTGCCCACTCTGCTTTTCAATAAGAGTTTTGAAGTGGCGGAATTGATCAAACACTTCACTCTTCTATTTCAAGAAGTACACCCATGTCTTTCTGGTGTAGTCATCTATGAATGTCAAAACATATTTGTTGCCAGCTAAAGATGGAATTTGCATTGGTCCACATAAATTTGAGTGACCAATCTCTAAGGGTGTCTTTGCCCTTATACTCTTCCCTGTTGGAAAACTTTCGCTGTGTTGTTTGCCCAAGATGTAGCCTTCACAAAGGCTATTCGATTTTTCGATCAATGGTAATCCTTTTACCATTCCCTTTCTGTGCAACAAGTTTGGGCCTCCGAAATTGAGATGTCCAATTCTAAAGTGCCATAACCAGTTTTCATCTTTCACTTCCTCTTGAAAGACCTCTTGTGTTATAGCTGCAACTTTTCCACTTTCCTTCAAGTCTATTCTGAGCTTGAGAGGAAACATTCTCTTGCTTGTCATTTGCACCTCTGTAATGACTTTCTTTCTTGGAGGTATGTCCTTGATTGTGCACACATCATCTTTGAAGAATACATTGTAGCCCTTTTTTATGAGTTGTCCAATGCTCAAAATATTACATTTCAAGACAGGAACATAATATACATCTGGCACAAACTTCTGTTCTCCATTTTTTGCCATGATACTTACTCTACCTTTTCCTTTGACAAAGATCTTAGTATCAGTTTCTGTTTTGTTACTTCAGATTTAACATTTTCATCAAGATTGGAAAACATTGCTATGTTTCCAGTCATGTGGTTACTACAACCTGAGTCTAAGAACCATACATCATCCTGTTTATCTTGTGCTATATTACATGTTAACATCACATTCTTCTGGTTCTTATTTTCTTCTTTTGCAAAATTAGCATTCTGCCTATTATTCGTGTCATTTTGATTTTTCCTACATTCATTGGCATAACGCCCATACTTCTTGCAATAATGACATTGGAATTGGGATTTATCATACCTTTTTCCATTAGCTTACTGTTGGCTTGAGCCTTCATTCTGGTTTTGATTGCTGCTTCTTCCACTCGAACTTGCAGGGCTGTTTCTACCTCTGTTTTGGCTTCTACCTCTTCCTCTGTTGTTTGCTCTGCCTTGACCTCTGCTTCGGCCGAAAGACATTTGAGTCTTGAAAGCTTGTTCCAATGAGGAATCTGATCCTCTGTTCAGTCTGTGTTCATGAGACATCAAGGATGCACTCAGCTCATCCACTGTAAATTGTGAGAGATCCTTTGTCTCTTCTATTGCCACTATTGTGGCATTAAATATTGAGGGTAAACTTCTCAAGATTTTCTCCACAATTCTTCTGTCTTCAAGTGTCTCTCCATGAGACCTTATCTGGGTAACCAACCCAATAACGTGAGTGAAAAATGAGTCTATATTTTCTGACTCCTTCATACAGAGAGTTTCAAAATCTCTCCTCAGCATTTGCAACTTTGCTGTCTTCACCTTCTCCATGCCTTGATAGGCTATTTTGAGAATATCCCATGCCTCCTTAGACTTTTTTGCTGCTGCAATCCTTGGGAAAATACTCTCATGTACAAATTGAAAAAGATAGAAGAGGGCTTTGGAGTCCTTCTTCCTATTATCTTTTAGCAAGTCTCTTTCTGCTGCTGTCAAAGCAGCCAACGCTGCTGCATCTGCTGGTTCTGGGTAGCCATTCTCAACTAGCTCCCATATGTCCTCTGAAGCAAACAGAGCTCTCACAGGATTTCAACAATCATGACTCTTTCCAGCTTAAACCGTGAAGCCGGGGGATTCATCAAATACGTGCATGTTGCCGCTATCGTGATTGTGCAAACCGAACAAATTCCTTGATTGTGTATATAAGAAAAAATAATCGTGCTTTCTGACCGCTAGGAGAAATCGCTCTAAAAACATTTTTGCCAGCCTTTCCCCTACAAAGTGAAGAGAAACTCGCTCGTGTTCACTAAGAGCCTAAACTACCTCCGATACCATGTTGGAATTTTCTGGACAAATTCCTTAACATACAGACAGAGGAATAAAAAACAATTCCTCTTGAACAACACAGAGATTTAACTCAAAAATGTATAGACAGAGATGCATAAAAAAAATTGTTTCATTAATATGAAAAACTATTACAGAATGAAAATTATGTCTTCAGAATACAATTCTAGATTTACAAAATGAAAATCTCATCAAGCTGTTACACACACAACGTTCACAATTGCTCTCTGTCTATCTCTCTATTTTTCTATATTCATCCTTTGGGCATATTAACTAACTTAATTCACAGTGCACTCAATATACCTATATTTCTCTAACCGACTGTAGGAATTTATTACAACCTAATTCAATTGAATGCAATTGAGGACAAAACATCAAAATTCAACGCATTGATGATTCTGCATTGATGTCGAACTGCATGGTGGCAACGCTTGGTAGGTTTTCGCGGTGGTGGCAGTTCAATGGTTCATAGGGCGGAGACACCACATCGCAGCGACAAAACCCTCCGTGGTTCCACGGAGGCACTCCTTCGTGAGTTCCAAATGTTCGGGCTGTGCCCCCGCAGCAGATCATGATTGTTGATCTCTGGTCAACCCCTGATGGGCGGGTCAATAGCGGAGGCACCCCTCCAAGTTAAACGCGGGCTATTTGTGCTCTCGTGGTACATTGATCCCAGATCAATGGTAACCGCGCTCAATGATATGCGCGAGGTTTAACTCCTCCTCCCTGCTCATGGTTTGCTGCCTCCGGAACATTTTCGACTCTGCGTTCAATGCCGTCGCTCAAGATCCCATCGGCCTTTATTGCGTTGTCCTGCTGATTTATGCAAGAAGTTGGAATTAAATTCCAACAAGAATATTCCAAATGATAAAGTGTTTGGAATTCCACTGTAAGTGCTAATCCCTTCAGAATCTACCTAAAACGATGTCTAAGCAGAATAAAAATATGGTAAGAACTTCGTTAAAGAAGAAAATTCTGTAACACTTGATACATAGTTAGTCAAATTTCCTGTGCATGGGTAGAAACCATACCTGCAAGCATTTAAAAGGAAACGAAATAAGGTTATAAGTTGTGTAAGTATTAAACCGAGAGACTGAAATATTTATGGAGAAAAATTAAAAATATGGCTTACCTGTAATTTTACAGAACCTTGGTGAAGTTGAAACCATGCTAAGTTAAACAAAAAACAAACATTAAGATGCAAAAGAAGAAAGTATGACCGAATTATTAAATCAATTACCTTGGAATGAAACTGAAGTGTAAGAAGGGTTTTCTTTTAAACCTTTGTAGAGTAGGAGGCTAGAAAAACTCCTTGGCTCTGACCAAATAGTCCAACTGATAATATTTGGAGCCCGAAAGAAGTTATTATCTATAAAATCCGACCCCAAGCTTTATATAATCAGTATTGCAAAAAAAATATGAAAGAAAAAGGATTTATTTATGTTGTTGTAGCAGGAACATGGCCATTAACAATGTAAACTACTATTTTAACACATATTCTAGAACCTAATTAACATCTCGAAAAGTTACAAATGAGGTTGCAATACAAGCAAACAAGATGGGTAGTTACCCAAAACAAACCCCAATCTCTCATGGCCATCACATCATAATCATGGTGAGATAGATGATGGATCTACCAACACCAAGACAACAGTACGATGAGACATGTTTCTATGATGGAACAATCGAGAGTATGACAACCAAGATGTCCAAAAGGTTCAATCGAGTGTTGGAAATTACTCCCAACCAACGCCATGAATAAGCAGGCTGTAGCCATACATCAGTTAATTTTTTTTTTTGGCAGGGAAGGACAAGACAAATCGGCAAGTTTCTTAATTCACGCAAATTTCCATAATGTTTAGAGAAAAGTGTTCATTCATCTCTCCGCGTTAAATTCCCTTCCCGCCATATCACCTACCTTTTGCCCGCACTGCACACTTCGCAAACCCTTAACCTTTCCTCTTAATTCATTGGCACAATCATATTACTTTGGCAACGTGATATTGGTGGGATTGTCTAACCTATATGCATTACGAAATATGCAAACAAACCTTTGTATTTCCTGTTTTCCTTTACCCGTGCCTTTTTTGCATTACCCACGGTTTAGTGTGTCGCATTTCCCTCTTCGCGAACTTTTGTTCTTACCTTTTATGCTCCATCCCAAACTTTGCGATGCTGAGATGCGATATCTTCATTGCAACTGCAATATCATAAGTTTTCAGCTAAAGTTTCCACAGGCTAAGTGTTTTAAGTTACGATGCGATATCACCATTGCATATCACAATCGCAAGCTCACGAGGATAGCGCCTAGGTAAGTATTGAAACTACAGAAATGCAAAGTGCGAAATGAGCATAGATGTGATATGGTTTCAAAGTCGAAGCCTAAAGAATTTCAAGTCCGTTTTACAAGGCTCTATGCATTGTTTTTATGAAGAAATGTTTAACCCAACAAAAGGACGTTTTTGTGGTTACACATCTGGTCCAGCATTGAATTAGCATTTAATTTTCAAGCTCTGCATCTCTGTACTTAAATTTTTTTTTTCATATGTTTTTTAAAGAAAGGAGAAGAAGCTGCTCAAGCAGAAGAATGTGATATAGAATTTTCTCTGGTTTGTTTTTTTTCTCTGTGCGTGGATATGTAATTTTATGCAAAACTGTGTTCTCTTCGTTTAAATTTAATTTCTGCATTCTTTGTAAACTTTGTACTGAGGGAAAAAGAATTTCCGTTGTTTTTTTGAGCTTCTCATATTATTTCCAATGTGCTATGAGAGCATTCCAAATTTTGACATGGTATCAAAGCGAGATTAATCTCTCAATGAAAGAAAGTGTTTTACTAAAGAGTTGAAAGTTTGTTTTGAGAAGCAGATTATCCAATAGTGAGAAGGTTTTTGTTTACACAGTGAAAATGGCAGCAACAAGCACAAGCTTGACTAATACACAACTACCACATTTTAATGCGAAGAATTACAACTCTTGGGTTATTACAATGAAGGCCATGTTCTCCTCTCAAGATATTGGGGAGCTGGTGGAGAATGGATTCCAAAAACCAACAGATGCAGTAGAATACAATGCTTTGACACAAGCATAAAGAGATTTATTAAGGGATAATAAGCAGCAGGACTCCAAATCCATCTTCTATATTTTCTAGGCAATACATGAAAGTATTTCCCAAGGTTTGCAGTTGCAACAAAGTCCAAGCAAGCACATGACACCCTCTAGACGTCCTACTAAGGGATGGAAAAGGTGAAGACAACAAAAATACAAAGGCTGAGAAGAGATTTTGAGACATTATGTATGAAATATTCTAAGAATATAGACTCATTTTTTACACATGTGTTTGGGTTGCTTACCCAAATCAGGTCTCATGGTGAGACACTCGAAGAAAGGAGAAGAGTTGAGAAAGTTTTAAGAAACCTGCCATTAAGGTTTGGTGCCATAGTTGTGGACATAGAATATAGAAAGGATCTCTCACAGTTTTCAATGGATGAGGTTCGTGCATCACTGATGTCCCATGAGCACAGACTGAACAGAGCAAAAAACTCATCATTGGAGCATGCATTGAAGACACAAGTGTCTTTTGGTCAAGGTAGAGGTTGAGTGTAATATCCCGTTTCGGGGATATCTCTAAAACACGGTAAACTCCAAACTTTCGCAGATTGATCGGAGGGAATTTAATGGATATGTCGCTCTAAAAGAGGACAAGATTCAGAGGCTACTCGGCTGCTTCGACTTCGTCTAAGAGTGAAAGATAACACACCAAGTGGTATAGAACTAGAATGCTCAAAAACAATAATAGACATACAATAGAAAGAGTATATGAAAACCACGACAACTACGGCAACTCATCCAGAAAACATATAGAAGAAAGCTGAGCCATTTTATTAATCTAAGAAATGTAATGGAGTACAATAGACTAATCTTGCACAAGGAAAGTGAGAAAACAGTATCAGAGAATACCGGAAATGGCTGCTCTAGGAACTGCGTCCTAGCTGCTGGAAACTATTGAGTAGCTGCAACTACTGGAATGGATTGAAGACTAGGGGTTGATCCCCTTTCCGGAATGAGCTGAAAATCGGCAAACCTCCTCTCCTCAACAACCCGGAAAAGATCCACAAACCATTCCAGGAATGGCCAACCCCCGAGAACACCGAAAACTGCCTCCCTAGTGAATTACGCTGACCTCCAAGGTACAGCACAGTAGCTGGATAGAAAGAGTTGAAATACTGCCACAAACTCTGCCAAAAACCTCTGACGGGAAAAGGCTGACCCTCAGCTCGAAATCCCGGTGAAATAATCTGCAGAAACACCAATTCGGAGCTCCTCCACAATGGACTGCATCCTCTCCCCCAGTGACTGCACAGTCTCTATCAGCTCTAGCTCCACAACAAACCCAAACAATGAAACGACTCACAAAATGAAAGGAAACAAACCTTGCCTGAGCAGGCACTCGAAGTCCCCTGGGGCTAAGGGTGAGATCTCTGCATGGAGACACTCGGTGCACTAAACAGCTAGCGTGCTAAAGAAGACCAAACTCTCACTCTAAAATCAACAAATCCATAATGATCCAAATTAGGAGGCTCCTCCATCTTTTATAGCATTGGTTTCCCTCCAAAACCCATCGTAGCCTCTCTCTCCTCCACATCCTCATCCTTATCTGCGCAGAAGCCTCTAGAGTGCACGTAGGCTCCCCTCCTCTACATGGTGTGTGGCCCCCTTGACCCCCCTTGAGTCACAACGTTGTGCTACTAGGTGGATGTCTTATTCTACTAAAGTGAGTTAGACCCTCTTTTCTCACTTTTTATTTATTTACAAACCATAAACATAAAAACTATACAATGTCGAATATTCCAATTAGCTGTTGCTAATTAGGAATATTACAGTCCCCCCCGGCAAAATGTTACTTGCCCTCAAGCAACTGAAGTAATGGATGCTGCAGAATATTTTCACTCTCCCAAGTGGCATCCTCATCAGGAAAATTCTTCCACCGCACCAAGAATTCCCGGACCGTCCCACTCCGTAACCACCTCTCCCTGGTATCAATAATGGCCTCCGGCTACAACACCAAGTTCCCCTCATCATCTGTCGGTGGTAGCTCCTCTGTCACTGTCACCTGCTATCCTAGCGCCTTCTTCAGGCATGATACATGGAAAATGTTGTGGATCTTGCTGCCTTGGGGTAGCTCCAACTCATATGCAACCTGCCCAATCCTGCGTATCACCCTGTATGGCCCATAGAAATGCGACTTGAGCTTCTCATCTCCCTTCTACTTCAGCAATGACTGTCGGTATGGCTGTAAGCGTAGTTAGACCAAGTCCCCTACCTCAAACTATCGCTCCACCCGACCTCTGTCGGCATACAGCTTCTACTGGTTTTGTGTTGTAGCCATTTTCTCCTTGAGAGCTCGAAGGATATCCTGACTCTCTTGGATCCACACTTGGCTCTAGGAGCCTTACTCGCACCGAACATCACATCAGCAAATGATAAAGGATGGTACCCATACAAAGCATAAAATGGTGACATACCAATAGACATGTGATGTGTCGAGTTGTAGCAGTACTCCCCCAAATGCAACCATCTCAACCATGCTCGCTACTGCCCACTAACATAGTTACGCAAGTAGCCCTCCAGCCACTTGTTAACTATCTCCGTCTGTCCATCCGTCTGTGGGTGGTAACTGGTACTCGGTGTCAACTCCGTCCCCACTAGTCGGAAAAGCTCCTGCCAAAATCTGCCCATGAAACGGCTGTCCCTGTCACTGATGATGGTCTTAGGAAGACCATGCAGCCTGAAAACCTCTCTGAAGAACAACTCGGCCACCTGTGCTGCTGTGTAATGCGTGGATATGGCAAAAAAGTGCGCATACTTTGTCAGTTGATCAACGACGACAAAGATACAATCCTTGCCCTGCACCATGGGCAACCCTGTGATGAAATCCATCGATATGCTCTCCCATTTTCCCTCCGGAATGGGAAGAGGCTGCAACAATCCGGCAAGATGGCTCATCTCTCCCTTATTCCTCTGACAAACATCGCACTCCCTGATGTGCTGGAGTATGTCCTCCTTGAGGCCCTTCCATGAGAACCTCTCTCTAATGGCCCTGTGGGTTTTGGTAAACCCCTGATGGCCTGCCAATGGAGAATCGTGTGGTGCCTGGAGTATCTTCTTCTTAAGCTGAGATCCCTCAATCAAGAAGATCCTGTCCCTGTAATAGACGATCTCATCAACCACCCTGTACCTATCATCCGCCACCTGTCCATCTAGTACCTCACATGCAAATCTGTCCTTGGAGTACTCCACTAAAATTCGAGCCCTCCAATCTGTATCCAAGCTCATAAGAGATAACGTGGCTAGTTTACGTGAAAGGGCATCTGCTACCACATTATTCTTACCCTTGACATACTCAATGTCAAAGTCATATGCTTGGATATTACTGATCCACTTCTGCTGCCTCTCCTGTAGTTGCTTCTGCTCCAAAAAGAACTTGAGGCTGTTCTGATCAGTCCTCACCCTGAACCTGTTCCCTACCAAATACTGCCGGAATTTGGCCAAAGCATGCATGATGGCCAACATCTCCTTGTCGTATATAGAATACAACCTCTCATGCGGAAGGAGCTTCCAGCTCTCAAAAGCTATAGGGTGTCCCACTGTCCCCCCTGCATCAATACTGCACCGATCCCCTCTCCCGATGCATCACACTCCAAGACAAATGGCTGTGTAAAATCCGGCAATGCAAGCACGGGGCAGCTACTCATCACCTCCTTGAGCCTATCAAAGGCTCGCTGCGCTGTATCTGACCAACTGAATGCCCCCTTCTTTGTCAAATCTGTAAGGGGTGCAGCAAGCTGTGAGAATCCTCTAATGAACTTCCTGTAATAGGTACATATCCCAACGAACCCTCGAAGTTCCGTCACGTTCTTCGGCTCCAGCCAATCTCTGATGGCTCTAATCTTCTCCTCGTGGACCCTCACTCCGTCCACTCCAATAATGTGACCCAAATATAACATCTCCGTCATCCTAAACTCACACTTGGAGAGCTTAGCATAGAACTGTTGCTCTTCCAAGATGCGTAGTACTGCCTCTATATGTTGGAGATGCTCCTTCCAAGTCCTGCTATATATGAGTATGTCATCGAAGAAAACCAATACAAACTTCCTCAGATGACTGCGGAAGATATGGTTCATGCAAGACTGAAAGGTGGCTGGTGCATTGGTCAGCCCAAAAGGCATAACCAAAAACTCAAAGTGCCCATAATGACACTTGAAGGCGGTCTTGGGAATATCCTGTTCCCTCACACGAATCTAGTGGTACCCTGATCTCAAATCAATCTTCGAGAAGAACTTAGCTCCTCTCTGCTCATCCATCAGCTCATCGATCTTGGGTATAGGGTACTTGTTCTTCAGTGTCTTCTTGTTCAGGGCCTGTAGTCAATGCACATCCTCAAGGTGTCGTCCTTCTTCTCTACCAGCACTACAGAAGAAGCAAACGGACTCGTGCTCGGTCTGATGTGTCCAAGAGCCAACAACTCCTGGATGGCCCACTCAATCTCATCCCGATAGGCTTTGGGATGCCTATAGGGTGTAATGATCACCGCCTGAATACCCTTCTCAAGCTCGATGGTATGCTCAAACCCTCTATCTAGTGGCCAACCTGGTGGTATATCCCCAAACACTACCTCATGCCTGTCAAGGATGGCCTATATATCTGGATGAACTGCTCAACCGGTGGTCTTTGCCTCTGATGCCCGCAGCTCAACCGCCCACTCTATGTCTCCCTTCCGAAAGTCTGCCTCCATCCGGTGTGCCGAAACTGTCTGAGGTGGGTAAGTATGCATCCCACGGATCTTCTCATGCTTTCCGGTCTTCTTGTCATCCCACTCCATCTCTAAGGCCTCCCAATCCGTGGTGACCTTCCCCAAAGTAGTCAGCCACTGAACACCCAATACCACATTGGTATCTGGTATGTTGACCACGAAAAAGTGATCAGTCACGGTGTAAGTACCCATCGTCACCGCTAACTCTGGAACATACCGGGCACACTGCATTGTCTGGGCTCCTGGGACCAAGACTGAAAACCCGTCAAAACTCTCGGTCGGTATACCCCTCCGCTCGACCATCTGTGCATCAATGAAGTTGTGGGTCGCCCCACTGTCAACCAAGACTGATACTCGCTGGCCACGTATTGTCCCTCGTATGCGCAGCGTCAAATACTTAGGAACTCCTCACAAAGCTGCAAGGGCCCCTCCTATGGGTGCAAAAGTTGCACCTCCTGTCCCTGGAGGTGGAGGCGGCAACTGATCCTGGGCCGTCTGTCTATCTCCTGCCTCCTCATCATCCTTCTCATCCTCTTCCCCGCTATCATCGGAGAAGACCTCAATGAAGTGTGCTTTGCCAGCAGCACACCTATGCCCTGGTGCCCACGGCTCCTGACAAGTGAAGCACAGTCGCTTCTTCCTCAACTCCCTCTTGGCATCATCATCTATCTGTGCCCGTCCCGGATTCCCCTTTGGAGGAGGAACCCTCACATCCTTCCCCTTGGGCTAGAAACCCTGTCTCTAGGGGTAAGGTGTCCGCATCCTGGGCAATGCATCCTACAAGTCCCTGGTCCTACTGATAGCATCCTGGAGTGTAGCTAGTCTAGTAGATCTAACTAGACCTCGAAGTGGCTCAGCCAATCCCTCCACAAATATATAGATCATCCGTGTCGCGGATAGATCTGGCACCATCACCGAAACCCTCAAGAAATCTACAATGTATGTTTCTGGGCTCCCTGTCTGTTTGAGCTTCGTCAACTCAACAAAATGTTGTTCCGGATCCCTCCAGTGAAAACGCTCTATCAATCTCCTGGTAAACTCGGCATATGTCGTCATTGTGAAATGCCCGAGTGTCACCATCCCATAGAACCACCAGTCCTGGGCCTCACCATCCAAATTAAATGTCGCCACCTTGATGGCCTCTGCCTCCGACATCTGGTTAAGCTGGAAGCAGATGTCCAGCTTCTCCACCCAAGACTTTGCCGAACTGTTTGATGATCCATCAAATGTGGGCAAATGAAATCTGCTAGAGGCACGGTGGGAATCTCCATCATGGTAATCGGGTGTTCTCTATGATGGTCGCGGTTCATCACCCCGCCGGAGCTACACAAAAATTTAAATGAGAGCATCTCGAACTCTTGCTCGTAGGACCGATTCTCCTCGCAAAATACTCATCAAAGTGTCCGGTGCTTCGCTCCGCCGGGGTTCTCGCCCTCTATCCGCTCCCCATATGAGTGAGCATAGTGGCGGGGTCGGTGCAAGGCGAGGCCGCCCGCTGAGGAGTATCACTACCGAGCAAGACTTCGTCGGGGAAAATTAAGGAGATTCACCCGATCCCTCTTCCGACCTCGAGAACTCATGGAGTCTCACATCGCTAGCATCCACAACTTTGAACCCCCGTCCCATCACCTTAATCACAGTTAATCCTGCACCGACTTGAGGAGTGCGTCTCCAAACTGTTTGGCCTCTGTGTCATCTGCCATCGGCACTTTTTGCCTCAAATCTACTACAAGCTCTACTTGCTCTGTGTCAATCACAGGCTCTCTCTCCTGATCTACCTTTTCTACCTGGGCACAGTCTTCCTCTTCGTAGGTGGTCTCCAACCTACGCTCACGGTCTCTATACTTCCTGCCTCTGTACGGTCTCTTTGCTGATGTCATAGACCATAGGCTAAGCCACAACTATGCTCTGATACCATTGTAATATCCCGTTTTAGGGATATCTCCAAAACACAAGAAAAATCCAACCAGAGATAGACTGGGAGGGCATTTACCGGATATGTCGCCTCTAAAGAGGATGAGATTCGAAGGCTTCTTGGCCCTTTCCAGACTCTGTCTAAGAGTGAAAGATAAACACACCAAGTGGTATAGAACTAGAATGCTCAAAAACAATAATAGACATATAATATCATAGAAAGAGAATACGACAACGACGACAAATACGACAACTCATCCAGAAAACATAGAGAAGAAATGCTGAGCCATTTTATTAATCTGAGAAATGTAATGGAGTACAATAGACTAATCTTGCACAAGGCAAGTGAGAAAACACTCTCAGAGAATACCAAAAATGGCTGCTCTAGGAACTGCATCCTAGCTAATGGAAACTGTTGTGTAGCTGCTACTGCTAGAATGGACAGAAAAACTAGGGGTTGATCCCCTTGCCGGAATAAGCTAAAAATTGGCAAACCTCCTCTCCTCGGCAACCCAAACAAGATCCAAAAACCATTCCAAGAATGGCCAACCCCAGAAATCACCAGAAACTGCCTCCCCAGTGAATTACGCTGGCCTCCAAGGCACTGCACAGTAGCTGGGCAAAAACAGCTGAAATACTGCCACAAACTCTGCCAAAAACCTCCAATGGGAAAAGGCTGACCCTCTGCTCAAAATCCCGGCGAAATCACCTGTAGAAACCCCAATCCGAAGCTCCTCCACAATGGACTGCGTCCTTTCTCCCAGTGACTGCGCAGTCTCTATAAGCTCCAGCTCTGCAACAAACCCAAACAATGAAACGACTCACAAAATGCAAGAAAACTAACCTTGCCCGAGCAGGCACTTGAAGTCCCCCATGGCTAAGGGCGAGATCTCCGACCGGAGACACTCAATTGCACTAAACAATGCCGCAGACAGGCTAAATAGCCAGCGTGCTCAAGAAGACATAAGTCTCACTCCAAAATCATCAACTCAAGAATGATCCTAATGAGGAGGCTCCTCCATCTTTTATAGCGTTGGTTTCCTTCCAAAACCCAACTTAGCCTCTCTCTCCTTCACATACTCATCCTTATCTACGTAGAAGCTTCTAGAGTGTGTGTAGGCCCCCCTCCTCTAGGTGATGTTTGGCCCCCTTGACTCCCCCTTCACTCACAACGTTGTGCTACTAGGTGGATGTTTTATTCTACTTACGTGAGTTAGACCCTCTTTACTCACTTTTTATTTATTTACAAACCATAGATGACAAAACTATACAAAATCAAATATTCCAATTAGCTATCGCTAATTAGGAATATTACATCGAGGTCCCTTCGAGAAGATAAAACTACCGAGGAAGAGGAAGAAGGCCACACAGAGGTGGAATAAGCATCCCTCCAAGCTCAAGTGGAAGGGGCAACAATCAAAATCCAAATCAAGGCTCAAGCCAGAATCAAGCACAAGGTCAAAGGTATGATAAATCTCAAGTTCAATGTCATTATTGTAAGAAGCATGGTCATTATGAAAATGAATGTAGAAATAAGCAATATGAAATGGGTAGCAAACCAAATGAAATTTTCATAAAGGAAAATTAAAACCATGATAGCTCAAGTTTTTAACTTGTAATGTAGCACAAGAAAAAAAAGGGGATGTATGGTTCTTAGATTTAGGGTGTAGCAACCACATGACTAGAAATATAGCAATGTTTTCCAATCTAGATGAACGTATGAAATTATAAGTAACATTAGGGACTGATAGCAAGGTCTTTGTCATGGGAAAAGGAAGAGTAGACATACTAAAAAATAAGGGAGAGAAGAAGTTCATGCCAGCTGTTTATTTTGTCCATGTTTTGAAACATAACCTCTTAAGCATTGGATAAGTTATACAAAAGGGCTACAATGTATTTTTTAAAGATGATGTGTGCACAATCATGGATAAGCCTCCAAGTAGATAGCTCATTACAACTCATTGCAAAAGCTCATATGAAAAACAACAAAATGTTTCCTCTCAATATGAGATTAGACTTGAAGGAAGAAGGTGTTATAGCGGTTGTCACACAAGACTTTCAAGAAAGAAGGTATGGTGAAAGGATTTCCACTCATAGAAAAACCAGACAACTTATGTGAAGGTTGCATCTTGGGCAAACAACACAGTGAATCATTTCCAGCAGGAAAGTCAATAAGGGCAAAAGCACCTTTGGAGATTTTCCACTCATATTTATGTGGACCAATGCAAACACCATCATTTTGTGGCAGCCACTATATTTTGACATTCATAGATGACTACACAAGGAAGACATGGGTCTATTTTCTAAAATAGAGAAGTGAAGTGTTTGACCACTTTCTCCACTAAAAATCTCTTGTTGAGAAGCAAAGTTGACACTACATAAAAGTGTTGAGGACTGATAGAGGTGGAAAATATATCTCAAATGACTTCCTACGTTTTTGAAAGGAGCACAGAATTCACAAGAAGTTTACAACAAGGTATACACCTCAGCAAAATGGTGAAAAGAAAGAATTGGACCATCATGGAAATGGAAAGGAGTACTTTTTTCCAAATGATTATTGGGCCGAAGATTTATCTCATGCATCATATATTATTAATATATGTCTAGCCAAAAGTGTCATTAATAGAGTTCCTAAAGAAGCATGGAATGAAATAAAAAAATTTGTCACTCACATGAGAGTGTTCAGATGTGTGGCATATGCACATGTCCTAGATGAGTTGAGGAAGAAGTTGCATAACAAGGGGGAGAAATGTATATTTCTAGGATACATTGATGAATCCAAGGAATACAAGCTCTACAATACATTAATCAAGAAGGTAATAATCAGCAGATATATTCCATTCATCGAAGAGGAAGCATGGGATGGAAGTTTAGAGAAGACAGTCAATGTAAACACATGTATGTCACACGAAGACAAAGAGGAATTAATTGCAGCAACTAATTCCTCAACAGTGGCCCCTTCTCCGCCCACACAAGCTCAACAAAGCACACCACAATCAAGTATTAGGGCAACATTGTGCAACCAAGCAAGTGCTTCTCCAAGGATACCACAAAAATCCGCAACTCCATCTACTTCAAGCTCATCTTCAGCAAGTATAAGAAGACCAAAATTAAAAAATTTAAGTGAAATTTATGAGCAATAAGAAGTTGATAATAATGTTGGTCTGAATTCTTTATTTGCATTATTTTGTCATGTACATGACCCAATAATTTTTGAAGATGCAGTGAAAGAAGACAAATGGGTTGAAGCAATGAATGAAGAAATAAGAGCAATAGGAAATGAATGAAACATGGGAGTTACTGGACCTTCTGCAAGGAAAAGAAGTCATTGGAGTGAAATGGGTCTATAAGACCAAGAGCAACATTGAAGGCAAGATAGAAAGGCACAAAGCAAAGCTAGTTGTCAAAGGCTACAAGTAGCAACATGGAATATACTATGAGGAAACCTTTGTGCCAGTTGCAAGGATGGAGATAGTGCGTACACTGTTTTCAATATTAGCACAAAAAAAATGGAAAATGTATCAAATGGACGTGAAGTCAACATTCTTGAATGGAGTGCTAAAAGAGGAGGTGTATGTTGAACAACCTCCTCTTTATGAGATATAAGGCCAAGAACACAAGGTGTGTAAGTTGCGAAAAACTCTTTATGGGCCGAAGCAACTGCGTGCATGGTACAACATGATAGATGCTTACCTGATGGACAATGGGTTCAAAAAATGTGATGGTGAACCTACTCTCTACATCAAAGAAAATGACCATAAGATTCTTATTTTTGTTTTATATGTATATGATTTTATTTTTACAGGCAATGATGATTCTCTCATCATTGATTTCAAAGAAGTCATGAAAAGTGAGTTTGAAGTGACATACTTGGGGTTGTTAAGATATTTTTTGGGCATAGAAGTGAAGTAAAAAAAAATGGAATTTTTATCTCTCAAGCAAAGTATGTTGCAGAGATTTCAAAAGTGTTCAATATGTAGAACAAAAATCCAACACCAGCTCCAATAGTCATGGGGTTGAAGTTGAGAAAGGAATATTGTAGCAGCAATGTCAATCCAACATTATACAAAAGCATAGTGGGCATCCTAATGTACTTGACTACAACTAGTCCTGATATAATGTATGTAGTTGGTTTGGTGTCAAGGTTCATGGAGACACCCAAGGAGACACATTGGCAAGTAGCCAAAAGAATTTTAAAGTATGTTAATGTGACGAAGGAGTATTGTGTTCTATACTCTGCAACTGATGATTTTAGGATGATTGGTTACACTGACAATGATTGGGCTAGAAGTGCTGATGACAGAAAGAGTACATCAGGATACGTTTTTCATTTTGGATCGAGAGCCATTTCATGGGCTTCCAAGAAGCAGCCGATAGTTTCGTTTTCAACAGTAGAAGCTGAATATGTCACTGCAATAGCAACAACATGTCAAGCATTTTGGATAAGAAGGATGTTGAGGGATTTATGTTATGAACAAGACCAAACAAGCACTATTTTCTCTGATAATAGTTCAGCAATTGCACTATCAAAGGATTTTGTTTTCCACAAGAGGATAAAACACATTGATGCTAAAAATCATTTCATAAGAGAATTAGTTAACAATGGTGAAATTTTGTTACAACATTGCAGGTCAGAGGAACAATTTGCAGACATCTTCATAAATTCATTGGCACAAAAAAAAAATTGTTTATCTCAGAGAACGTTTGGGAATGGTCAATGGCAGCAATTGTGATTAAGGTGAAGTGTTGGAAATTACTCCCAACCACTGCTATGAATAAACTCGCAACAACCATACATCAATGAAATGTTTGTTTTTGCAGGGAATGACAAGGCAAATCCGCAAGTTTCTTACTTCACGCAAATTTCTGTAATGTTCAGAAAAACAGTGTCTGGCCATATCTCTACGTTAAATTCCCTTCCCCCCGTATCAACTATCTCTTGCTCGCATTGCGTACTTTTCAAATGCTTAACGTTTCCTCTTAACGCATTGCCGCAATCCTATTATTCCGCTGATGCGATATTGGTAGGACCCTCTAACCTATACACATTACCAAATCCGCAAAAAAACCTTTGTATTTCCTATTTTCCTTTACTCGTGCCATTTTCGCATTACCCGTGATTTAGCACGTCACACTTGGCGCTTTGCAAGCTTTTTTTCTTTTATTATTCATCTCAAACTTTGCGATGGTGCGATGTGATATTGTCATCGCACATCACAATCACAAGATTATAAGTTTTTCCTTAAAGTTGTCACGGGCTAATTTTTTTAAGTTGCGATGCAATATCACCATCACATATCTCAATCACAAGCTCAGAAGGATAACGCCAAGGTAAGTATTGAAACCGCCAAAATGCAAAGTGCGAAATGAGCGCGGATGCGATATGGTTTAAAAGTCGAAACCTGAAGGATTTCAAGTCCGGCGTACAAGGCTCTATGCATTGTTTTTATGAAGAAATGCCTAACATGGCAGAATGACGTTTCTATGGTTACACGTCCGATCCAACATTAAATTAGCATTTAATTTTGAAGCTCCGCCTCTCTGTACTTAAAATATGTTTTTCATATGTTTAGAAAAAAAGGAGAAGAAGCTACTGAAGTAGAAGAATGTGATTTAGAATTTTCTCTCGTTGTTTTTTTTCTCTATGCATGACTCTGTTTAAATTTAATTTCCACATTCTATGTAAACTGTGTATTGTGGGAAAACATGTTTTGCTTATTCTTTTGAGCTTCTCGTATTATTTCCAATGTGCTATCAGAGAATTCCAAATTTTAACAGCAGGAACATGGTCATTAACAATATAAACTACTATTTTAACACCCGTTGCAGAGCCTAATTGACATCTCGAAAATTTACAAATGAGGTTGCAGTACAACCAAACAACGTGGGTAGTTACCCAAAACGAACCCCAATCTTTCATGGCCATCAGATCATAAGATGGATCTGCTCACACCAAGACAACGCTAGGATGAGACATGTTTCTATGACGGAACAATAGAGAGTATGACAACCAAGATGTCCAAAAGCTTCACGGTTAATAGTGTATTCTTGATTAATTCGCTAGCCAAACTAACAAAGATAATAATACAAAGGTAGAGACCCTTGGGCCTAGTATATTCATATAGACATAACATATAACAAAATATGTGAGCCAAATAATTACAGCATGTATCATCCCATGCAGTAAACGTTGAAGCCAAAGGAAATGTTCTGTGGAGCTTTGAGTAAGGTTAATATTTGATGCGCACAAATTATGACTACAGTTAAATGTATTTCTGTCCCTGATAAGGATATCTTCTTCTTCTTCTTCTTTCTTTCTCTTTTTTTTTTTTTTTTCTGAGTAAGTTTAATCTATTAATATACAAAAAAAGAATTACATGGAGGCCGAGACCTCAGAGGTTCTGGCCTGAGAGATGGGCATTCTAGTGCAACCATGATGGTTTGCCATAATAACGACATACAGTGCCGATTGACAGATACAGCAGTAAAACACAGGTAGACATCTAAGCACAAAAAAACCGCCCTCATAGGGGAAACCGGCCGGAGAATCCAAACAGTATATCAACCTACAACATATAGCTTCAGAGATGTGAACATGAACATTCTTATACAAAATGATTCGCCGCCCCCGAAGAGGAAACCGACAATCAAAAGAGCAGTAGAAGTAGAGCCAGCTGAACATCGTCATCATACGAAAACCAGAGCCGAGCACAAAGAGCAGCCAAAAAACAGGTCTGAATGAATAAAGGCCATTAATTACCTTGTGAAGAAGGAGGCGACTCGACCACAGGGCAAGCGTGAGCGTCGGGGTCATCCTCGTCCTGCCCAGCAACAATATCATCCGGAGCAACCTGTTTGGAAGTGTTCGCCAGAGTCTCGATAGCCAGAGCTGTAGAGCAGTCTCCCTTGAGAACGCCCGCAACAGAATCCACGAAGGGTTCTTGCGAGGAACCGCCTTCATCCATCTTACGCTTCTGACCAGCTTTAGGAGGAGAACAGGGCCTTTCGGACGCCAAATGCACCGGAGGTGAGTCGGAAAGTTTGGCAATCGAATCACGCGGCTCTTCTTTGAAATCAATAGTGATAGTGGCCGTGACAGTGGGCATGTTGAGCAGGCAGGGGAAGCGGAATTGAGCTTTGTGCTGCTAACCCGAGAGAAAACTGGAGAGGTTTCGAGCCTGCAAAGCACTCCCACGCCCCGCCAAAATGCTTCTGCCGCTACGAGTCTCAGGATATCTTCCTCTCAAGGAATCAGAAGGCGGAGAGGAGGAGCTAGGCGAGGAGGGAGAAGGGCGACGAGAGGGACCGCCACGGCACGAGCCCCTCTTGCTTCTCAGCCTATGTCGCAAACGAGGCATTGAATTCAGATGCAAAGTTCTAAAATTGAAAGAGCAGGAAGTGCCCAAACTGAGGGTAGAAAATTGGCTAGTATCAATCTCCACAGGAAGAGAGAGAGTGGATTTCAGAACTCTGAGAGCAGAAGGAGCTGTGCGAATAGTGCAATTCAGGAGCAAGGTCAACACAGCAGGAGAGTGAACACCTGCGCCCCGCGCAGAGGCGACAAAAGCACAGTAGGAACGAAGGGGAAACAAATGAGGTCTGTAGCGTCCTGGAGAAGCCATATCTCTGTGGATTGAGCGCAAGTATGGATGAGTGTGCCGCATAAATGTCCCGGATAGAAGAATGTTAATGCCATTAATGGCGCAGAGGACGCAAAGAAGGTTGGCGGTGGTAGAACCCCACGCACCCGCCCACCACCCTTGCTACCTATCATGCATGTTGGCCACCCGCATCCGGGTACAATAAGGATATCGTTAGCACTGGAATATTAATGTAAATAGTTTTACCGAAAAAAATTATAGATCATACTCAAACGCATTTTACTATAGGTAAAATGCGTTAGCATATTTCCTGAATGCAATTATACAAATACAAAATATAAATTTGTTTTCCCGTTTTATGAATAAAATTAGGAGTGCTTTTTTACATGTATATATTATGAGTTAGTTTTTATAATCAACAAAACTAAATAATGTCACATTGTTATTCGAGTTTGTTTATATTATTTTTTTAATTATTTTAGTTATGTAGTTAATGTTAACTTTTTAATTATAAATCAAAATAATTTAGTGATATATATATATATATATATATATATATATATATATATATATTCAAAAAATTACGTGATTATTAAATTTATTTAATATATATTTTATTTGATTTATTATTTTTTGTAAAAAAATATTGAGGAAAACTATGCGATGAATTTATAATCTTTTCAACATTTTGAATAATAACACCATTCGTTATCACAAAACTATATTTTAATAAAAAACAAATTAGTTTAATAAATTGATTTAATAAAAAATTAATATTTGTTTTGTAACCATATTTTATTATTATTGAAATTCTTTTATTTTTTATAAATAATTATAAATAAACAAATTAATTTAATAAATTGATTTAATAAGAAATTAAAATTTGTTTTATAACCATATTTTATTCTTATTGAAATTTTTTTATTTTTTATAAATAGTAATAAATAAAATATTAAGAAAAATTTGAAACTCAAATCTCTTGGTATATAATACTTCAATTTCCAGTCTCAATTTAGCTATTTCAAAAACTAATAGATGAAATGAAAAAAATGCTTTTATTCTCCTTAATAAATTATATTTCAACATGGAATATAATCAATCCAAATTTGTATTATATAAAAAATTATTAATTATTATTTTAATAAAGTAACTTTTAAATAGTATCCTCTGTATTATAACATTACATGGACGACCAGCAATCCATACAAAAAAAAATCGTGTGTCATACATATTAACATCATGGCATATTTTTATGTTCTCTTAGCACACAAATCCAACTATTATAACATAAGGAGCTGGCATAAGAATGGAACATAAGATTGGAAAAGTGGACAACTGAATATAAGATTCTAGGTAAGAAACGAAATATCGCTTTTCACCTGAAGCGTTACCGTTTTGTGCCAAAGCAGAACTTAATCGGCATCTTATTTGATAGATTGACAATGACTGGAGAGGTGGAGGAGTATCACACCTCCTCGCCATAAACAATACGTTCCCGCAACCATTCAATTGATCTTAAAAAAACAAAAAACAAGTTAGGTCGATGACGATAACGTAACGCTACCAATCATCTAAATATGATTGCCAGTTTTCTTTACAATGCTGTGTCCAATGCGCATCATTGTATAATCCGTAATTGCTGTAATTGTATAATCCACTGAAGAAGGTGCGCAGCTCAAATTCACAGTCGTAAACTGTGGTGGTCGATTAAGGGAACACATATTGACATGAATACGTCGGATGAAAATGGGAAGCCTGCTCTGCATGCAGTGATTGTGCCAATCCCTGCACAGGGTCTTGTAAATGCTCTGACGAATTTGGCCCAACTGTTGGCTATTAGGGGAGTGTTGGTCACTTTCGTCAACACTGAGTGGATACACAATCGCATGGTCGAAGCTTCAAAAGACCTTCAAGCTCTTGTCTCCAGAAACGATCCCGAGGTGGACCAGCGTGGGCAAATCCAGAAACGATCCCGAGGTGGACCAGCGTGGGCAAAGAATTCGATTTCTGTGGATTCCAGATGGTTTGCCACCCAAACATGGTCGCACTTCCCACCCAGGCGAGTTTCTTGTTGCCCTGCAAAAGTTAGGCCCCCCGTTGGAGGACCTCCTTAGAACTGCTGAAGCGAAATCACCAGCATATCCACCCATCTCGTTCATCGTCACAGACGCCTTCATGTCTTGCACGGAGCAACTCGCAGCCAATATGAAGGTGCCCAGAGTTATCTTCTGGCCTCTTTGTGCCGCTGCTTCCATTTCTCAATGCTACGCCAACTTCCTTTTTTCTGAGAGACATATTCCAGTAAACGGTATGTTTCTGAATTGCCTATCTATATTAATGTTAATGTACTCTCCATTTGGATAGATTCATTCTGAGCTCCATAGATATCAATAGATTTTAGGTATCTTACCCAATTGTTTTTTCTCTTTAATTAATTATGTCATTATTTAATTTTGCATTTTAATTTTATTTGTGAATTATTATTTTTTCAAATTTATTAATAAATACAAAACAGTCCTGCAAGTGTAATTGAATTAAACTTCTATAATAAACTATACAAACGCTAATTGATTTCTTTCTATATATATAAATTAAGAATTGCAAAATTGAAAAATAAATGATATTATTTTCATATTTAACAAAAAAAAAATGGGCCTCTTAAAGGAAATTAATAAGAGTATAGCTTAACTTCAATTCAAAAGTTGTACCAAAATAAAATTAATAAGAAAATTGTATTGATGTGACTATAAATAAGAATGAGCTTCTCAAGAAAAATTCATTATCATTGAACAACTAATGCATTTGTCCTTTGTACTTAAATAACTTAAAATAAAATATAAATATAAATTTATAAATTCTTAATTATATTAGATGCTATTAATTAAAATTTATATTATTTAAATTGTATAATAACATGTAATTAATATACTATATAAAAATAATTAGAGAAGCACTACCATGGTTAACCATGAATTTTTATATATCATTGAGAATGTGACAAGTAAGTACATTTTTCTTAAGAGACCCATTTTAAACCTCAAAATTTCCCTAATAACTAGTGAAACTGAAATTAACAGAAAACTTGAGAAGTTATCAAATTACTTATTCAGATGTCATAATGGTTTACTTTATAAATTGTCATATTGATTGTTTAGATGTGATAATCTACTTTTAGTAATTAGCTTTTTTGTTTCCATTTTCTTGAAATCGCATACGCACATGTCTTATCCAATTTCCAATTTTTTTTTTTTTTTTTATATAAAGCGAAAATTAGTTTTTTTTATATAATTAAATGATTGGTTTATATGTGATCCATGAATATAATAATATATATGATTTTAATCAGTGTAATTATATTATTAAAAAAATTGATATTTATTCTCTTCAATTAACAAATATCAACAACTTTTAATAATATTAATAATTATATATTTTTTTTGAAAATTCAAAATATGGATATATTCATTCATAAATTCAGCCTGGCTAAATACCCTTTTATGAACTAAAACACAGACTTGCACGTATGCTAATTTCTTTCTGTGTTCTCAATGCAGTGAGACTACAAAAACTTCTTTGAACAACAATCTCCGTGACCTGATATCTACAGAGCCCGCTGAACAGTTAAACATTAGAAACTGACAATGTTTTTGGAACTGGGTTAGGAATCAGGATATAAAAATTAGAGATAAATGTCTTTTATAATTACATGAGAAGAGTCTTTAATCTTTCTGTTTATTAAATATCCAGAGGAAAATGCAGAGAGTATTTAATTTGTTATTAATCTATATTATTTCAAGCAGTAAATGTTCGTGATTGCAATAGGTACAACTTTTTTTTGGGTATGATCAGATATATATCTTATAAAAGTTATAAGATATATACCTACACAATGAAAGTTATCGACTATTCTACTTGCAACGAAGTATGAGAGATTGGAAAAACAAAGATAAAAAAGGCGCGTTCAGATTTTTCCTTTTCATAGCCTTCCTATATCTCCTGAATTATATCATTCAATTGTTTTCACTTGTTTGCAAAGATAGTAACGAACTAAATTTGTGTTTGCAACTTGTTTAGTAAGCGAGGCGAGAAATCCAGAAAAGCTCATCACTTGTCTTCCGGGCAACATCCCACCATTGAAGCCAACCGACCTGATATCACAGTATCGCGCTCAGGATCCGTCGGATATTGTTTTCAATGCCCTTCTGTATGAATCACAGAAGCAAAGTAAAGGCGACTATGTATTGGTGAACACGTTCGAGGAGCTCGAAGGGAAGGATGCAGTTACAGCTCTCTCTTTGAATGGCTGTCCCGCTCTAGCCGTAGGACCTCTTTTCCTTCCAAATTTTTTAGATGGAAGGGATTCGTGCAGCAGTCTATGGGAGGAGGAGAAGGACAGCTGCCTGACATGGCTGGATATGCAACAGCCGGGATCTGTTATATATGTTTCATTTGGAAGCATCGCTGTAAAATCAGAGAAACAGCTGGAGCAGCTAGCGCTAGGGCTAGAGGGCAGCGGGCAACCTTTCTTGTGGGTTCTCAGGCCGGATATTGCGGAAGGCCGGGCTGCGATTTTACCTGAGGGCTTTGAAGAGCGAACAAAGAAACGGGCACATTTTGTGAGGTGGGCACCACAGGTGAAAGTCCTTGCCCATGCTTCAGTGGGATTGTTCCTCACACACTGTGGATGGAACTCTACGTTGGAGACCATGAGCATGGGAGTTCCTGTAGCGGGATTCCCATATTTTGCCGATCAGTTTCTCAACTGCAGATTCGCGAAGGAGGTGTGGAAGATCGGCCTCGATTTTGAAGATATGGAGATGGATGACCAAAAGGTAGTGACGAAAGAAGAGATTGAGGATGTTGTGAGGAGAATGATGAAAACAGCGGAAGGGAAGAAGATGAGAGATAACGTTGCGAGACTGAAGGATTCGGCAACGAAGGCCGTACTCCTCGGAGGATCCTCTTTCCTGAATTTAAACACTTTTGTGAAAGACATGATTACGAGTAAAGGACTCACTCCCATCCAAAAATGAAACAATGTGATTTGGATTCCAGACGATGTAACGAAAAGGCTTGCAGATTTGAGAAGAAGCTATTGATAACTATGAAATGTCTTCCTAAATCTTTGGATACCTCGAGTCCAGGTACTCGCTATATTTGAACATGTCTAGGGAGCACACACGGGTTTAATACATAGGCAAAACCATTCATAAATTTAATATTTTATATGTCACTTTAAAATTAAATTATTTAGAAGTAATTAAATAAATATATTAATATTTTAACATGAATTTTTGGAAAAAATAAAACAAAAATTAAACAATTATATAAATAAACATTTATAAATCTATTAACAAAACAATTAACTCAGTTATTGATATTTCACATTCACTTTTCAAGTAATAAAATATATAGATATAATTTTAGGGAGATAAAATATCCAATGTATGTTATGAGTAAAATATTTTAACATGAATTAATATAAAATCACACATATTTTGTAATTTTTATAACATTAAAAAATGCAATTTAAACACTAAAAAATTACACATTATTTTTTTACTCTAAAATAAGTTTGTAACAAAAGAAATTTGATCCTTTTAAACTCATGTTAAATACATACTTTAGATGGATCTATGCTAGTATTATTATCAATACAGTTGTAATAAAAGCCACAATATCCATAATATTTTATATGTCACTTTAAATTAAAATTAAAATTATTAAAAATAATTAAATAAATATAATAATATTTTAACACCACATAATGGTAATGTCATTGTTTTTTATTTTTGTCATATTGCTATTAACTCTTAAAATGACATATTATACAAAAATAACATGAGCTTATATATGAAAATAAAATTCTCAAAAAATTTAAACAATTTCAAATACTTTTAAATAATAATAAATTATAATATTTTTTTAAAATTATATATCTTTATTAAAAAAAAAAAAAACATTTTTTAATCAATGTGTAGCTTTATAAATTACAATTTAGTAAGCATGGTTTAATACATTTCCATTAAGAAAGCTATTCGTGGCTCCCATGTTAATACGTACAATATTGTTTCATTCTAAGTTAATTGAATTCATATTGTTAATTAGACTATCTTTTTTTTAAATGATATGGAGTTAATAATAAGAAAGTATATCTAATCATGTGTTTGTTTATGTTTACTATTATATTTTGGTAAGTTAAATTTTGAGAAATTTCAATATAAATATATTTAATGTGTTTATTTATATTTATTATTATTTTTTGGTGGGTTAAATTTTAAGAAATATTGATTTTGAATTTTGTATAGTTTATTATGATTATTAATGTATATAAATGATTGAATAATTATAAAAGGTTATAATTTAAATTTAGAATGATATTATTTAAAAATTAAAATAAATAATTATAATAATTAAGTTGATGGTTTATGATTTATATTTTGTTTATATAATTTTCTCAACTAATCTAATTGTAATTTCTACGCTATCTTTTTTTTAGATTTTAATCCTCAATATTTAATATATAAATTTTATCTCTTCATTATTTGTATGTTGTATGACAAAAAGAAAGTGTTATAAGTCTTACGATATCATTTCCATATATTTTTTTTAACAATTTTTCTTATAATTATTTCAATTATTTTATCTACTAATTTCATATCTCAATCAATATAAATTGTTTATTAATTATGTTGTTTCTTACGTTACCCTAAAATGTTAATATTAAAATAATTAGATATCATTTTTGGAATTCAACTGTGTTAAGTAAGTCATTCATCTATAACCATTTTCATGAAAGATAGTCGTAAGTGACTAATTTTTATTTCTTTCTATTTATTAAAATTATTTATATAATATAATTTCTTATATTTTATGTTTTACATTAAAATGAATTAATAATATTATGTTACAGAATTTAAAAAAACACCTTTATTTTTAAATTATGACTTTTTAATGACATATTAAAATAAAATCGCATTATGTTTAAATTATCATATAACTTCTAATAAAAGATTTGATAATATACCTTATGGATAAAACATACATTATAATATTAGGACTTATTTATCTTTAAATTCGCATATGACGTTTAATAAGAGATGAGATAATATACTTCATCGATGAAATATACCCAATGACATAAGACAAGGGATATTCATAGTGTCTCTCTATTTTAAAAAAATTACTTTTTAAATTTAATAAAATTTTGTTATAAAAATTTTAGTTTTATTTTTTTTCTTTAAATATGTTCTCCTCTCTCCAATCTGGGTCACAACATGGGATATTTGAACCCCGGTATTTCAAGTTACAACAATTTCACATTTCTGGGATTAACCAATTAAGCTGCCCCTAGGAAAAAAAAATTAGTTTTATCATTCACATATTATCATATATAAAAATCTTCAAAAATAAAAAAATTTAAATATTGGTGAGAGAAAGGCATGCCATTTGTTTAAATCAATTATGAGCCTTATCTATTCCTGGTACCACATTCAACGTTGTCCCTAGGAGCAATTTGCAAATGTACCCCGCCTTCAATGTTGTGCCTAGGCACAATTTACAAATTGTCATGATAAGGACATAATGTGTTACATTCGTAGGGACATCATTGAATATCTGTGCCACATAAAAGTTGAAGCTAGTGTGTTCACCACGTCCCAATTCCAAGTTGTATGTCATCAAAGACATGCCAATAGAAGTGTAGATGAATGTAGTGTATTTTTCATTTTTTCACTAGGTTAAGTGTGTGTTTTTTTACTTGACTCGGTGAAGTGTGTTTTTTCACTTTTTGACTAGGTTATAGTTTATTTCATGTCTTTTACCCTTTATTCACTCATTAAATCCCAATTTTCCCTTTAAGATAAGTAAATATTACCATTTCATATTTACCATTTAATATGAGGTGATGGGATAACATTAATATACAATTATTTCATTAAGATGTTTATGGGGGGATAACATTAATATACAAACATTTAAGATGTGTGTGGGGGATTTGACCCCAGCATTTCCTGGGCATAACGAGGTGAAAGCTCGGATTATGTACTGCTTGCTACTATGGGTAAAAAGAAATTGATGTTGATTGAAATGAATTTGGTTATGATATTTCTGCCTATTTAACCCAAATACTTGTCGAGACGCCAATAGGGAGACTAATTGCTATGGTTGTTGTGTATATTTTGCAAAAGAGATATGAGAAATCTGAAACGACCCCAAAAAAGATGGTGTGCTCCTGCTTCCCATTGGAGATGAATTTTTGTTGCAGACAAGAGTTATAGATTTATATTGTGTGATGGGTTCTTTTCTCCCAATTGCAGTCCTTAATGTTGGCATTCTCATAAAGTTCGAAACTGGAGGTGACCTATATATATATATTAAGTGAACCTATATTCATCTTAGTATGGATCTATCAAGTGCCAAGAGGGTTCAAATTTCTGGAGGTGCAAACATTTCCTCAAGTTTTGCACCCAAAAAAGAGGTTTGCACTATGAGAGTTTTGATCACTTTTATCAATTGACACATCTGAAGTTAATATAAATTTAGGATGACTTAAAGTAAAACCAAAAATATCAACCACACATATACCAAACATCATATTAGATGTCTTTGATTTATTTGAACCATAAGAAGTCGATATATAGTATGCCCTCAATAAAAATTTCTATAAAATTAATAATTGAATAAATTCAATCAAATTCTATGTTATTCACCTGAATTATTATACTAAAAGAAAAGTATAGTATACCCTTGATGAAATGTTATATTTGCCAAATTTTCATCTTTGGTAGTACCTTCTAAAGTTCGCTTACCCTTTAATGTTTTCTAAATATTATGCTTTGTCATTAGTGTTTAATTTTGATATGAACATAGTGAGATAAAAATAATGAGACATTAACGAAATAAAAGAGTTCAAAATTCTTGTAATCAACAAGATATGTTAGAGGCTAAGATATATATCTTTTCGACCCCTTCTTTGGCATATGTATCATTTAAAAAAAAAAAAGGAGAAAGATTTTGTTTGGACAATCATATTCACAAACCAAGAAAATAAGTAGCTTGTCTTGGACTAGGATGCATTACGGTGAGTGCATAATATGCTTACTCGCTGCCAAGATGAAACTACACTCACTAAGGTATCTAAATTTAGAATCTGTAAGGGCTTTGAAACCATGCAAAAAGCTCTAGACAAGACATGAAAGCTACATAGTATGCTTGTGAAAACTCATGACCAGTTAATACTAGTTCAAGACTCTCACTTTAGACTCCTTAAGGACTTTCAATGCACGCAAAAATGCCTAGATAGGGTCTGAAAAATGAAAGATCTACCCACGAAAGACAAGTGCAATATAATAACCAGTAGAATTTAAGAAAAATATATATTTGGTATTCTTATAAACTATTGGTAGTAATATTCCATACCCCTTAAGGACTTGGAGAGCATGCCAAAAGGCTTTGAAAACATGCGCAAACTACAAGATATATCTGTGAAAGTTAATTGAAATATGATAAATAGTAGAAAATATGTGACACGACTCTAAAGCTACAAGACTTTGCACTAAATATATCTCTCTCAACTCTAGCAGATAAATTTTTGGTAGAATATTTTTCCTATAAATAGCTTAAACTTATACTTACATTCATATAAAACATTTTCAGTAACATTTCACTCTCTTTACGCATGAGAATTGAATAAAACAAATGAACCATTTACATAAGTCCACATATATATTGTAGACCCAACACAACATCCAGTTTGAGTTTTCCAAATGGAAAATCAAATAGGTATTTTATATGGTGATTCATACCAAATCGATTACAAACACAACCTCATAAGTTCCAAACATAATAGTCAACAACCTTAAAAGTGAATACCAACATATTTTCAATAATAAACTGAGGTACTAAACCTAACATAACCCTTAAGAAATTGCACCCCAACTAAAAATGCAAGGCTTCCCATACAACCTCTAAAAATCCTCCCTAAAGATGAAGGACCAAATTCAAGGTATATTCATTCTAAATATTGTAATTTGCAAGTATCCTTACATCTTCAAGTTTCTTTCCAGAAAATATAAACATGTGTCGATCTAGAAGAATTCCCTCTTTATCCTGAATCTTGGCATTGAGATTTTCAATTGTGTCAGAAGTCTCAACTTCAATAGTGATAGTATTGCTAGTTAATATCTTTAAAAAAATATGCACATCACCACACAACCAAAGAACAAGCTAGAGTCTTTCTGATTTCTAATGTACAGGCTTGTGCTGTAAATGAAGAGTTTTAAGTTCTCGAATCACAAATGAAATAGGAAAAGTTTCTTCTTGAAGTGAAAAAGGAGAATGTTCAATCAATTAGGTATTTTGATGATGGGGGTGTTTGAATATGAAATTAATTTATACTAAGTCTTTTGGAATTATGTTAATCTTAGCTTTATAATGTTCTATTCATCGCATCCAATATCTCTTTTGCAATTCTCTTTTATCATGTCTTTAATCTCTCACTAGCAAGGTGTTCATGCCCATTGGTTTTGAAATCTGCAACATTATTAGGATACAACAAATTGGACATTCCTTAGTTTTAACATCTTACAAATTTTCCTAACATAACAAAGCCTTTGGTAAAGTTGCAGTTTGAAGAGTAAAACCGTGTGAGGGGATCTGAAAATAAAACATATTACAAGATAGTGCACAACAAATATTTCGATGCAATTTAGGACAGGATCCATCCGAAATAATAATACACACCTTATTCATAGGCCTCACGTTCTCACTTTGAGTGCTTATAGAGTGAATATTAGGTTGACCTGTAGGAATTGAATGCGATGATTGCAGTCCCTCTAATGGTTGAGTTAATTCTTTTAAATCCAAAAAAACACTATGTTTCCTTGTTGGTGGTATAGGATTTGAATATGGCACTTGAGAGACAACGACCATTGTGGAATATTTTGTTCTTCACCCACTTGCTGCATTTTTGTTGAATGTGTTTCCATTTGTTCAAACTACAACTGCAAGTCCTGAATCCCATGAAAAATAGGGTATAACTTCAGATCCATGTGCTACATGAGGATGAAAATAGGATGGAGAATTGAGGGGTTGTTGATAGATAGGATATGGATAACATGATTGATGAGCAAGCAGACCATCAACACCCAACATAGCATCAAGAAGGTATGCATTATAAGGATTATAAGAAGGTTGAGGGTAACCATAAATTTTCATATAGTATAACAATGGTCCATTTTCAGCTTGGATTCCCTGCAAGCATACATAATGCCAAAAAGAAAAAGATCATTCCCATAATAATGAAACATCAAACCAGTGAAAAAAGACTTACAGTTTCATAATGTATAATATTCACACATTAAAAAGAAACTAAGTTGCCTAGGCAATAATATTTATTGTATAAGGAATATCGAAGCCATCCATTCCAAGATAAGCAACATGCTCAACCCATTCATTCCATATGACTTCATAACCTAATAAGAAAAATTATTAGACAATATATCATACAATATCAAATTTACCAAAATAAAGGGCAAAGGATATAAGTGCATTCCCCAACACCAATACTATTTAATCTCAAAAAAAAATATTGATCTTAGAAATAGAATCCATAGTAATTACTTGGTGGATAATATAACCCATTTTCCACAACAGTTTCTTTCTGCAACTCACTTCCCTTGTTACAAAAGAAATTGGCTTTAGATGGACTCCCCTCTAGCCCAGGTTCTTGGATACATAAAACATAATATAATTTATCAAAAACCTTTTCTCCAAGGCCGACTTAGTCCTGTAATATTCAAAAATCACTTGAAACAAGTCCAATCTCATATACAGTCATTAGCTCGTAAACATTATTATGCTTCATAAATATATGGGTGAACATCTATATCTAACCTCAAGAGAGAGAGCTCCACTACACTATTGCAATTTTTTGCTCAAGTATGTGACGGTGGGTAGAGCTTCTTACCAAGTTTACCAACCATGTAAAAACAATAGGTTCTCGTTTATGGATATGTTAAGGAATTTATTTAACCTAATATGAGATTATGGTATGGTACTTGAAAGGTACCGATTATTCACTCAAATTTATGGGAGTGGGTAGATATTCTTTCCAAGTTCACCATCCATGTAAGAAAATAGGTTTCCAGTTATAGAATAAATAAAATAATTTCTTTTTTTATGAAGTATTCTCACTTATATGTACTTAAATTGAGGTGGTAGTGAATTAGATGGATCATCTGTGAAAAAAAATTAAACTTACCTAAATCTAGAGAAGAGTGTGGTATTTCTGTAATAGTCCAATGCTTCATCCATGAGCTTCTTATGCTCCTTCAAACCAATAAGAGCAAAGCTCAAGGTATCACACATTTTACTCTATGGTTGCTCATTTCGAGATTCTTGACTTAAAGACTTCTGTCCTTAGTATTTAAGTCACGATCTTGGCTCTTTAAGACTGGAGGTATGCGTTTATCGATACAAACTTTCCTCATTAGTTTCCACGCCAGATGTTGCAAAGGAGATCTGTGTGCGGCCACCTGCCCTCACGGTCTTTGTCTAATCATTATCAGATCAATGATGATGTTTTGTCGGCGGGATATGGCTAGGTTAACCACATTAATCGACTTCTCACTTACTATTTTTCTCTGTCGTTACAACTTGGTTAGCTCTGTCATGGCCTCTCTTCCTGAACACTTCACCATGGAAATTCTTCTCAGTGAGGTTGAATCTAACCCTATCATCAGTCAGAATCGAAGCATGGCTTACTTGGTAGCTAACCTTCACAAGTATTCGGCCAGTTGCTCAAACTCTCGGCCTTATCGCCCTCCTCCATCTCAGGTAAGAGATACTCTGAGGTTAATACTTCATTTCCGCATTTGCAAGTCTCAATTTATACTGTTTTTAGGAATTGTATTACTACATTACTAATTCTCTTTCCTTTGTTTCGCAGCTCAGCATTTGGCTTCTAGAAACGAGGTTACTCTAGCCACAGGTAAAGATAATATGCCCATCTCACCTTCAAGCTTTGATTATAATTTATGTAACAATTTTTTTTTAGCTTACCCTAGCCACCACATTAATTTAACCACATTAATTTTGTTCCTCGTTTAACCTTTTACTATGGATGTTGCCGGAGTATACTCCTTAGCTGCTGAAAACCTTTTGTTTCTCCAAAGGAATTGAGTCTCGGCTAATCTTTCCTTACCTTCCTCGTATTTGACCATTTCTTGGGTCTCCATTCTTGTCATCGGAGTTCACGCTTTTGTGCGATCATGACCTTTGGATTTTACACGGAATTTGTTCGATATAGAGCTAGTCCTCTTTTTAGCTCAGAGTAGTATTTGCATTCTCCCAGCCTTCATGTCATAAGTTTAATTTTCTACGAGGTTTAGGGCTCGAGTTTATCTCCAGATTGTCTCTAGATGGGTTTTCCTCTCAATTCATATTATTTTGTTGGAATTTCTTGGGCGAATAGTTTAAATGAAACTAGATTTTGGTTATAATATTTAATCATTTACTTACAAGGTTATCCAGTTTCACTTTATTAAATATTTGAATCAATTTATTATGAATTAAACAAGGGATTGTTCCTCCCTGATTATCCGTGATTTTGATGTCACTTCTTAGTTCTATAGAAAGGAATATTTTTAAATCAAAAGTTATCATTACTTTTCCTCACATCTTGTTTTTACCCTTTATCAGTTCTTTATCGAATTCAACTAAGTAGTTTCCGGGTTTCATTTTCAAAAATAAAGTACAGTAGTTACATATATGTTGAAATTTTTATGTTATTCAATTTAAGTGTGGTATTGAATACTTAGATTTCTATAGGGTCTGTGCCTCGAGCCGACTGAATAATCTAAACATTTATCTGCATAATTTTCCAGTTTTGTAAAATGTAAAACTATTAAATGCTATTTCTTTTCTTTTCGAATTTTAATGTTATTACCTATTTTATTCTTCTCAGCATTTTCATCACAAAACTTTCATTTTTTGGCTTAGTTGTAAATTTATCCAGGTGACCAAACCACCTTACTCTTTGTCCAAGATAACCAGATCTTGGGGAAAATTTGTCGAGGGTTGGGTTTCCACCTATCACCCTCAACCAATGGTCCATCTTGAAGTATTTTCAACCTTAAATAATTTTTCCTGCAAAAATAAATTTGTATTTCATAGCCTCACAATTTATTGTTTTCTTGATAAATAGCTTACTGTCTTCCTAATGGTAGAGTTACAGCAAAATTATTCCACAAATTTTTAACAATTTTCCCTTGTTTACATAGTAAAAGATTCATAAAAGTAATAACCCAGATCTTGGTTTTTTTATTACTACTTCAACGTACAGTCTCTGCTGATTATTGCAGTGATAATCATTTCAAAATATTTACCTACCATGATCACATCTACTAAAATTAAGATGCAATACAAGCATTAAACACAACTTCAGTATTCAAGTATAACTAGTGAGACATACTTTGTATTATAAAGTAAAAATATTATCATTATATTCCAATGCTTTCTATCATAGATTCACTATTCTGTCATTAATAATTAAAGACTTGTTTACAACTTAGACTAAGCAATTTCTGTTCTTAAATAACTTGAAAATGCACAAATACTTAAATGGTTATGTAGTTTTCACAGCTGAGGTCCTTCCAACCTTCAAGAGAAGCGATTATGTCCTGCTCTTGCCCCCGTGCTCCAGTCCTGGAAGGTATGGGTTGACAGTGAAACTTTCCACTGTGACCTTAAGACTCCTAGTCCAGTCAGTACCAGAAATAAGAACAAGGATTACTCATTGTTTTTCCACTAGTCTGTACCAGCTCAAGAAAAATCTTCACTCCTTCCTTCATCCATCAACATAACCCCTACTCCTCACTAGGATCAGTCTCTTATCCCCAGAGAAGCAGGTAACTATTTCCAACTATCCAAACCACCTTCCAGTTCTTGGAAAGTATTTACCATCATCTTTTACTTTTTATGGAGTCATTTTCCATAACTGATTTTATTATTCATAATTAATCACTAATGAAACTAGATTTTCAGCAAAACATTAATAGTTCCAGTCTTTCCTTAAAACAATTAATTAAAAATTTCTTTTAACTAGTTAATAACTAGTTATCATTAAATGCAGCTGTCAAAACTCCCCCCTGGAAGTAACACCATCCTCGGTGTTTCACTCTAGCTCAGAAAAGAGCTCTGGGTAAGCCTCACGCACAAATATTTCGTCCTCCCAAGTAGCTCATCCGGGCTGTAGTGATTCCACTACACTTTAACTAGGGTCATGACTCACTTCTGGAGCATAATTTCCCTCCGGTCAAGTATGTGTTGCAGCTCGACTAGAAACTTGTCGTCTGGCTCTACCTAAAAACAACAAAGTTCCTTATCAAAGTCTCATAAAGAAAATCATATTTCAAGTTAGGATTTTTTTAATTCTATCATACTTGTATATCCTACTAATGAATTGTGTGCTTCGAATCATGCACATAACATGTTAACAAAGACACATGAAACACATTATGTACTCGGATATGACTCGGTAAAGCCAACCGATACGCCACATGCCCTACCCTTTCCAAAATTTGGAAGGGTCCACAGATTCTGGGAGCCAACTTTACACAAGAGGTCCACCACATGGTACTCCTCTTGGGTTTGATCCTCACATACACATGGTCTCCCACTTCGAATTACCAATAAGACCTCTTTTTATCTTCGTAGATCTTCTGTTGATCTTGTACAACCTTTAAATTCTGTCTTATCTTCTTTACTTTTTATTCCATTTAAGCCAACATATCTGGTCCCAACATTAACTTTGGTTCGGGGTTGCTCCAATTTATGGGTGTGCGACACTCCCTCCTAGAGAAGGCCTTGAAAGGACTTATCTTAAGGGACTCCTGATAACCATTATTGTAATAAAATTGAACAAGATGCAAACAGTCTTCCCATTTGGTTGGCTACTGCATCACATACATGCGCAACATGTATTCCAACACTTGGTTTACTTGCTCTGTTTGACCATCTGTCTGGGGATGATAAGTTGTACTAAAGTTTATTTGGGTCCCCAGACCTATAAACAGAGTCTTCCAAAATGCTGATGTAAACTTAACATCCCTGTCTAAGATAACCGTCCTCGAAATACCATGCAGCCTGAAAATTTCTCTCATGAAAATGTCTGCTATCTGTACAGTCTTACAAGTAGACTGCATAGGTATAAAATGTGCAAATTTACTCAATCTATCCACTACTACCATGATGGAGTCATTTTTCCTTTTTGACCATGGTAAACCAGTAATGAAGTCTAGGGATATGACCTCCCACTTCCATTAAGGTACCGGTATGGGTTGCAACAATCCTACGAGATGTTGATGCTCGACCTTCACCTGATGACACTCCAAACATTTATTTAAATGCTCAGCAATATTTTTACTCATACCAGGCCAGTAATATACCTTTCTAATAGTAGTCAACATTTTCTGGTATCCTGGGTGACCTTCATAATTACTTTTATGATATTCATCCATAATCAGCTCTTCTAGGTCCACACGGTTTGGTACATATGTAACACCCACATAAACCATTGTAATTTAAAAGTTTTTATTTTCTTTGCATTATACATGCTTATGAACATTATTGTTTTAAATAATGACATTTAAGGAAACGAAAGTGTTTCATTGTGAAGGGGAAGGAACCCCTTTGGGTTGTTTATATTATTATATCATGAGTATAAGTTTAAATTTCAGTGAGAGAAGCACACCGAGGACGGTGTTCTCTTAAGGGGGGGAGTATGTAACACCCACGTAAACTATTACAATTTTTACCATTTTTTTTTACCAAGAGAGTTGCATCAAGAAAATCAAGAATTAGTTCATGGGAAATGAATTCTGGAATTGGTTGAGAGTTAAATGACTCCTTCATAAAGAACTCACACCCGCACATACACAAGATCTTCGCATTTTGAGTTTTTAGTGTGTGTTGGGAACTTGTTGTTGCGGCTCATACAGCCCAACAATATCTTCTCTGGAACCTATTTAAATACATGGTTAGTTAGTGAAGAAGAGTTGGGAGTTAGCGATGAAGCCTTTGTATTGTGGAAACATAGAGTATGAGGCTCGCTAGACAGACATTGAACGTTTATTTGGCAGATATGGGAGAATCGACGATCTTGTCAGCGTTGGGGTCCGTCTTTCTTGTTAGGTGCAGAGTAGACGGGCAACAAATTTCCCATTATTATAATCAAGTCAGAGGAGTATTGGTCCGTTGTTCAAATGGAAATTTGGGCCAAGTCGTTAAAGAAATTTAATCATTGCGTTTGAATGCAGAGAAATTTGGAATGAAGGCGAAGAGAGTCGACTGCCAAGAAAGGTGAATTTGGCTTACTCTCTTTATTATATAGTCTTCCCTTTTTTTTTGTGAGTTAAAAGATATAAATAAATATTACATATTATATAGTTTTCTGCAAAAAGATTATTAGAAAATAGAAATACTAATGATCTTTCTCATATACCAAGAAAATGGTATTTCGTTAGTTTATTGGGATTTGATCGAAACAAATTTACTGTTGACTATTTTCATAAGAATGTATTTATCTTGGGAGTAGAAGATAAGTCCATTGTGTTAATTCCTTTGCAAGGGTTTGCAAAGGTTGTATGTTAAATTTGTTACTATTTTAAAAGGTTTATCTAGCTCTTATGGCCAAAAAAAAGGGTTAGTTATGATACTTTATTTTAAAAGAGATTTTCCTGACTAGGTTAAGGAGGGTAACTCTTTAATAAAAATATTTACAAAAGCGAGAAAATAGAAGAGGAATGCTCTTATTTTTAAAAGAGACATTGTACTCATTTAAATCATGAAGTGATAACAAGTCCAAAGTATTTTTCTTGAATAGATTAAAGAGAGTGACTCTTCAACTATATGGTTCACTTAATTTACAATTTAATTTCATATCAAGGTGGGTAAATATATGAGAAAATAATCCAAGGGAAATAAGTTGAGATTTTCCTTCTTAAAGTGAAAATATGTTTTGGTGGACATATTGAGATTAAGGCTTTGTTAACCTTATTTTGAGATGTTTGAGATGCATGCATATCTATAATAGGCATGCGTCTATTGTGTGTATTTATTTCATGCATGTTTGGATAAATATGCATGTTTTCATATTCTCTATACATTGTATTTAATGCATATAGATAGGAAAAACATATGCATATATTTAAAATATGTGAGATACAAACAAGATTTATCAACTAATGATATTACATTGGTAAAGATTAGTTATTCAATAAATCCATGGATAGTTTCATAAAACCATGGGTAGTTTTTCCATGGTGTTGACAAAGATTAATTATTTCATAAAACCATGGGTAGATTACCATGGTGTTTGCAAATATTAGTCAATTAATAAATCTATGGATTGTTTACCATGGTGTTGGTAAAGTTAAGTTATTTAATAAATTCATGGTTAAAGGAACTAATCAGTTTTATTCCTTAGATGAATAAACTAAGTGATTATTTTACATTATCATGATTATGATGTTAAATTCCTTTTGGAGGAAGATCTTCCATATACATGCAATATATGTATTAACTTTTATTGAAAAAGAATATACATATATGTATGTAGAAAGATAGCTTGTAGTATTAAAACTACATTGAATATGATTGTTAGTATAATCTAGAAAATGAGACATGTATTTATATTCTTCATTGCGTATTTTTACATATGTTTACATGCTCACTAGCATTGAGATTTTCTTTGGAAAGACTCGTGAAGGAGGTTATGTGCTTCGTTCTGTAAGCACTCCTTTAGGGAGAGTCTTTTGGAATTCGGTATGCATTCGCATGCATGGAAGAAACAATTGTTATGTTAGCTTGCATTCCATGCACTAAAAGTAATAGCTTAAGGGCTAGCTATTCTGATTAAATTTATGTAAATCACATGCATAAATATCTTAACTGATGTATCAGTTTATTTTAAAGAAAAGCTTGTGAGATGTAGCCATTGCCTTGCAGGAAGGTGTGCTTATGTGACGGAAGCATTAGTTATTGTGATGACTTATAACCAGCACATATGAGGTATGTGTCGTTAAAGAGAGAATGACAAGGTAATTTACTTGCATGCCATGAATATACATGAGTAGATGGAGAAGCTACTATAGTACAGATAAGTGAAATGATTGATTAATACTTTATGAATCTTGACATCATTTATGTTGAAGGCATCATAACAGGGAACGATGGTGACATGTACAAAGGAATATTATGCTTGTCATGTACAAAGGAAAATCATGCTTGTCCTAGTGGCAGGTAAATGATTAATGTTCATGCAGATGAGTGCGAGTTGCAGGAAGGTCCAAAGTATGATGGTCCATTGTTGGTACATCCATCCCACCAAGATGAGAAGATATGAAGATATGAAGACCAGAGGGTAAATGGTATCATATTTATTGTAATGGCTTTAAGCTAGATATGTGCATATTTCCTTGTAAGATTATATAAACGATGGTTAAGGGATGGTCTCCCTTATAAGCCATTGAGTGATGGGCTGAACACCCTCACGAGCGTTTAATAATAAAATTAAACATTTGCTGGTTTTCACCCTACGGGGTTTCCAGGGTATATTGGTGTTCAATGATGTGAATGATTATTGTGTCAAGTCGATGATTTGGATTCATTTCTTGTATGATGTTCATAATGGCAATTATGTGATGACTATATGAGTAATGAGATGAATGTATGGTTACATCATATAGTATTAAGTTAATATACTGTAATGGAGGTTGTTAAGGGTTAAGGAGTTTACTATTCTTATTTATAAAATAACACTGTGAACTGTTAAACATTCTATGTAATGATGAGTAACTCGTATAAAAATTTTTAACTCCTTACATTTCCCTGTGAAGTTAATGGTGTATGTTACAAGTGGTATCAGAGATAAAGGTTCAAAAACTGGCACCTTTGGGAATTAGAGAAAATAAATTGAGAGATCCGAGATAAAATGCGCGTATGTGAAGGAAGGCATCACATCTCTAATCCAAGTTGAACAAAGAGTTTCAAGAGATAAGTATTATTATCTTTGTTTTCTTGAAAAAAAATAGTTACTACATTTATGGAAAATACACTACTTACAAAGTTAATACCTGTTGAGTTACAGTTTCTTTAAAAAAGGATATGTATTTTCCATGTACATAAAACTTCTATTGTTGTGTTGAAGTTTCCTTGAAAGGAGTTGGGAATTTGGTTTCTTGAAAAAGAAACATGTGTGTGCTTGAAAATTTAACTAATATACATTTGATTCTTCTTGAGAGAAATATGTATATTTGAAAATAAATCTTGCATGTGAATCTTGCAACTAAAAGAGACAAATATAGAGTAAAATGTGGTTTTACTTAATATGCAAGATTGTGCTAGTTCTTTTGGAAAGTAATAAAGCATTGCTAATATGATAATCTTTTAGAAATATATACCATGGTAAAAGACCAAACTACTATGCTAGTTTTGCTGAGAAGAACCCATGTGAGTTCTTGCAAAGATTACTAGTATGTATCTTGAAAGGTGTGAGCAGTAGTAAAACATAAATAAGTAAACTTGCTTGCCTTTATATATATCTTATTTAAGAAAAGATAGGAAGATTGATTTATTTTAAAAGGGATTTCGTACTTGTGTGTTAAATGATAAGGAATCCAAGTTCTTTTCTTGAAAATAAATATAGGCTAAAGAAAATAACCTCTTGAATATACTACATTGCTAGATGGATTATGTCAACTTCTTGATTTAGGTATATTAAAGGTTAAGTTAACCTTGTTAGTATTGCGTAGTTTTTATGCATAAAAGAGGCTATCTATGGTAAATTATTGGAAGCAAAGCATGAGCAACTTGCATGTAGAATCATAGAGGAACAAGGTTCTTTGCATGCAATAGTTGTATTAGATTTCATCGGAAAGAACATAAGTCTATATGTGGAAATGATAACATGTTTTGTTATCATACTTTAGAAAAGATTATTTGGCAAAGAAGATGAATTACATGTACAAAAACTAAAGTAATGTTTTGGTTTCCTTGAAATATATACATGGCTAATGTGGGTATAATATTTTGAGAATAAGGTATGTATTCTTATGTTTTATTCCATTAGTTTTATGGAAAAGAAAACCATGTTTTGCATGCCTATTATGTTATGTGTCCTCGAAGAGGAATCATGAGTTTTCCTACTCGATTATGTTAAGTACTCTGTTGGGAAATTAAGATTAGAATCTTTATGCATTGTATGCATAGGAACAACAGCCAATGTGTTATCTTTATTATATTTGCATGTTCCAAAGGAAAAATATGAAGTGGTGGTTCTTTTGTTAAAGTTTAAGTAAAGCGAATGCACATTGTGTCATTTTCCATTAAAAGAGTTTCTGAACAGATATAGTGATTTGTCTTGTACGAATGTGTGCGTGTGTGAAAAATGTCATAATAATGTGGGAGTTATTTGACATGAATTGATAATTACTTACTCACACTAATGTAGAGATGTTAGAAGAAAGCATGTTGTGACATTGTATTCACATCTCATATATGCACATGAATAGGTGTTAAAAGATCACTCAAAGATTGATTATTTATTGATTAAGGCTTTATCTAATCATGCTATAAAATCTTGTCGATGTTGCTACAAGAAAACATTGTTGTGGAGGAGCAATGTGAATTCCTGATGAGGATGAGTATTGCAGTAGGGAGAGAAGTCCTTCAAATGAAATAAAGATAAGTATTTTATGTTATTTTATTTTAAGAAGTCTATGCATATGCATGTTGATTCCTTTAAAAATGAATTGTTACATACATGGCATTGCATGAGCTTCCATTTAAGAGAATTCTTAAAATGTACATGCTATTATAATATACTTTTTCTGCATAAGAATATGCATATGAGATTAGTATGTGTATTATGCTTTATTTCTTTAGGAAAGAAAGTATAAAAGCATGAAAGAAAAATAGTTACTTTTCATTTGAGCTTGAAAAGAAGCAATTGTTTTTGCATGCAATAAAATTTCTAAGTTACCATGCACTACTTTAAAAAGATGAACGTGTATAGTGATGGTGTGTGAAACTAATGCATGAATGCAAAAGATGAAGAAAGTCCTACTATAAAATGATAGAGTGTTAAAATTAAATTGAATGAAGTCTCTTAATGGATCAAGTTATGAAACTTAACTAAATGACTAGTTGACTAACTAGTGTTTGCATGAGTCGTCATGGATGCATTAAAACTATTGACTAGTTATGAATGAATAACTAATGAAAGTTATATGCACGAATCGATTTTGACTAAAGCTATTTGAAAGTTGTGAACAAGTGATTATGATAATTACTTCGTATGTCAATCTGTTGGAACAAAACATTATGAGAATTGGAAATGTTTGCATAAGATAATATGTGCTTGAGAAATACATATTTACGATTAGCATTGTTTCTTATAGTAAGCATGGGTAGCTTAATAGAAACAGAAAATCTGTGAAAATAAAACATCGCAAACATTGCAATGTGAATTGCAACAGTAAACGTTAAAGTATCATGCTTTAATGTACAACACATGTATGTTACTTCCAGGGGGGAAGTTGTGACAGCTTCATTAAAGTTAACTAGTATTAACTAGTTAAAGACAATTTGTTTAATTTTCTTTTATCTGGCAAGAAAAACTTAAATCATCACTGTTGATAAAGAAAATTATTTAATTTGTTGAAATTAATTAATGAAAATAAAATATTTCTAAGCTGATGGTAAAAATGTTTCCAAGAATAGGAAGTGGTTGGGGACAGTTGGAAAGACAGTTACCTACTCCTCTGAGGATAAAGCTGGATCCCCGGGGAGGAGTAGGTGTTCTGTGAAATTGGTAAAGGGGGAGTATTTTCTCGAGCTGGTTGGGACCAGTTGAAAATAGCTTCCAGCAACCCTTGTAAAGCCAAAAACATCTGAGTATGACTGGAATTGGAGAATTGGACCGGACTGTCCCGAATTTCTCTTCCAGGCTTTTCTGAGTGTGACTGGATTGGCCATCCCGATGTCACAGCAGAAGAATCCACTGTTGACCCGTGACACTGTCCAGATTCTGGAGCTAGGGGGCAAGTGGAGGACGTAATTGCCTCACTTGATGGTTGGGAGGACCATAGCTTGAAAGACTAAATTTCCAGATAAATATAAAGACATTTTAGTTTGGAAATATTGACTGTCTGGATGTGAAAAAAATGACTCGATCCTATGGATTAGGAGGAGAATTTTGTTTACCATTGCGGTTCTCATAGTGGAACAAGTTAAGTAAAAGTTGTGTTATATTAAAATGAATTATTGAATGTATAAGTTCATTTATTTTATTACTAATTTGTTTGAATGTCTTAGCAGATGCTAGGATATGACCATGGTGCATTGATTGACCATTGGTATGATGAAGAGAGCTAGGTGCTCTCTGAGTAATTTTTGAAGTACTCTGTGGATGTCTTTAGCAGGAGCTAAGACAGTGTGCACGTGATGCATTGATGAGAGGGTTGGTTATCTCTGAGTACTTATGGAAGTAATTTGATTAAAACATCTCTTTATATTGCAATATTTTTTGATAGTTGCAAGTATTTTCATTTGGAAAACTATGTGACTAATGTGATTGAATGGTTAGTCATAAATTACAGGCTCTTTCCAGGAAGTGTTGATGGGTTTTCAACCATTCTATGAGAGCTTGCGTAAAAGCCATCATTCTTCCAATCGTAATTGGTAAATAATGGTAAGTTCGTATAAAGATTTTTCTATATTTTTATGAATTGAATAAGGGATAAGAAGTCAAAAATGGAAATGAAATTTTCTTTGCGCTATACATGCTTATGAGTATAGATAAAAATGTTATTGTTTTAAATAATGACATTTAAGGAAACGAAAGTGTTTCATTGCCAAGGGGAATGACCCCCCTTGGGTTGTTTATATTATTATATCATGAGTATAAGTTTTAACTTCAGTCAGAGAAGCACACCGAGGACGGTGTTCTCTTAAGGGGGGGAGTATGTAACACACCTCTTACGTGAATTTAAATGATAAATATATTTTTACCTTAATTATTCAAATCAAGAAAATAAAGAATTAGTTCATGGGAAACGGATTCTGGAATCGGTTGAAAGTTAAACGACTTCTTCATAACGAACTCACACCCGCACATACACAATATCTTCGCATTTTGAGTTTTTTAGTGTGTATTGGGAACCTGTTGTTGGGGCTCATACAGCCCAGCGATATCTTCTCTGGAACCTATTTAAATACACGGGTAGTTAGTGAAGAAGAGTTGGGAGTTAGCGATGAAGCCTTTGTATGGTGGAAACATAGAGTATGAGGCTCGCCAGACAGACATTGAACGTTTACAGTACTGTTAGCATTGGGGTTCGTCTTTCGCGTTAGGTGCCAAGTAGACGGGCAACAAATCCCCATGATTATAATCAAGTCGGAGGAGTATTGGTCCGTTGTTCAAATGGAAATTTGGGCCAAGTCGTTAAGAGATTTAATCATTGCGTTTGAATGCAGAGAAATTTGGAATGAAGGTGAAGAGAGTCGACTGCCAAGAAAGGTGAATTTGGCTTACTCTTTTTATTATATAGTCTTATTTTTAGTGAGTTAAAAGATATAAATAAATATTATATATTATATAGTTTTTGCAAAAATATTATTAGAAAATAGAAATACTAATGATCTTTCTCATATACCAAGAAAATGGTATTTGGTTAGTTACTGTTGACTATTTTCATAAGAATGTATTTATCTTGGGAGTAGAAGATAAGTCCATTGCCTTAATTCCTTTGCAAGGGTTTGCAAAGGTTGCATGTTAACTTTTTTACTATTTTAAAAGGTTTATCTAGCTCTTATGCCCAAATAAGGGTTAGTTATGATACCTTATTTTTAAAAGAGATTTTCTTGAATGTATTAAAGAGGGTAGCTCTTTAATATAAATATTTACATAATATGGTATAAGCAAGAAAATAGAAGATGAATGATCTTTATTTTAAGAGGGATTTTGTACTCATTTAGTTGAAATGAGAACAAATCCAAGGTATTTTTCTTGAATAGATTAAAGAGAGTGACTCTTGAAATATATAATTCACTTAATTTATAATTTATTTTCATATCAAGGTGGGTAAATATATGAGAAAATAATTCAAGGGAAATAAGTTGAGATTTTCCTTCTTAAAATGAAAATATGTTTTGGTGGACATATTGAGATTAAGGCTTTGGTAACCTTATATTGAGACGTTTGAAATGCATGCATATCTAAAATAGGCATGTGTCTATTGTGTGTATTTATTTCATGCATGTTTGGATAAATTTTCCTTCTTAAGGTGAAAATATGTTTTGATGGACATATTGAGATTAAGGCTTTGGTAACCTTATATTGAGACGTTTGCGATGCATGCATATCTAAAATAGGCATGTGTCTATTGTGTGTATTTATTTCATGCATGTTTGGATAAATATGCATGTTTTCATATTCTCTATACATTGTATTTAATGCATATAGATAGGAAAAACATATGCATATATTTAAAATATGTGAGATACAAACAAGATTTATCAACTAATGATATTACATTGGTAAATATTAGTTATTCAATAAATCCATGGATAGTTTCATAAAACCGTGGGTAGTTTTTCCATGGTGTTGACAAAGATTAATTATTTCATAAAACCATGGGTAGATTACCATGGTGTTTGAAAATATTAGTCAATTAATAAATCTATGGATCGTTTACCATGGTGTTGGTAAGTTTAGTTACTTAATAAATTCATGGTTAAAAGAACCAATCGGTTTATGTTTTTATTCCTTAGATGAATAAACTAAGAGATTATTTATATTAACATGATTATGATGTTAAATTCCTTTTGAAGGAAGATCTTGCATATACATGCAATATATGTGTGTTAGCTTATTTTGAAAGGAATATACTTATTGTATGTAGAAAGATAGCTTGTAGTATTCATAAGAATATACTTATTTGTATGTAGAAAGATAGCTTGTAGTATTAAACTACATTGAATATGATTGTTTAGTAAAATATTTGGAAAAGAGGACATGTATTTATAATCTTAATTGCATATTTTTACAAAAAGAAAACATATGTTTACATTCTCACTAGCATTGCAATTTTCTTTGGGAAGATTTGTGAAGGAGGTTATGTGCTTCGTTGTGTAAGCACTCCTTTAGAGAGACTCTTTTGGAATTGATATGCATTTGCATGCATGGGAGAAACATTTGTTATGTTAGCTTGCATTCCATGCACTAAAATTAATAGCTTAAGGGTTAGCTATTTTGATTAAATTTAGGTAAATCACATGCATAAATATCTTAACTGATGTATCAGTTTATTTTAAAGAAAAGCTTGGGAGATGTAGCCATTGTCTTGCATGAATCTGTGCTTTTGAAATGGAAACATTAGTTATTGTGATGACTTATAACGAGCACATATGAGGTATGTGTTGTTAAAAGGAGAATTTCAAGGTACTATACTTGCTTGTCATGAATATTCATGAGTAGATGGAGAAACTACTATAGTACTGATATGTGAAATGTTTGATTAATACTTTATGAATCTTGACATCATTTTATGTTGAAGGCATCATAGCAGGGAATCATGGTGACATGTACAAAGGAATATTATGCTTGTCATATAAAAAGGAAAATTATGCTTGTCCTGGTGGCAGGTAAATGATTAATGTTCATGCAGATGAGTGTGAGTTGCAAGAAGGTCCAATGTACAATGGTCCATTGTAGGTACATCCATGCCACCAAGATGTGAAGATCTGAAGATATCAAGACCAGAGGGTAAATGGTATCATATTTATTGTAATGGCTTTAAGCTATATATTTGCATATTTCCTTGTAATATTTATAAACAATGGATAAGGGATGGTCTCCCTTATAAGCCATTGAGTGTGGGTTGATCACCCTCATGAGCGTTTAATAATAAAATCAAACGTTTGCTGGTTTTCACCCTACGGGTTTCCAGGGTATATTGGTGTTCAATGATGTGATTGATTATTGTGTCAAGTTGATGATGTTGATTTATTTCTTGTTATGATGTTCATAATGGCAAGTATGTGATGACTATATGAGTAATGAAATGAATGAAAGGTTACATTATACAGTATTATGTTAATGTATTGTAATAGAGGTTGTTAATGGTTAAGGAGCTTACTATTTATTCTAAAAGTTACACTAGGAACTGGTAAACATTCTATGTAATGATGAGTAACTTGTATACATTTTTTTAACTCCTTACATTTCTGTGAAGTTAATGGTGTATGTTACGGTAATACATACACGTTTCCTCTAAAGTTAAGAATGTTTGTTCATTATTTACTTTATACTTAGGAAAGTACTTCTGGCAACACGTCCCTTCCATTTTTTTCCATAGCAATTGATATTTTGGATTTTTTTGTGCTTCTTCTTTTACTTGATCTAAGAATTTACTTTCAAGATGATTATAATAAAACTCATAAACACAATGCAGCTTCTTACTTAAAGCATCAATCACCCAATTTTCCTTACCTTTCACATGCTGGATGTCCATATCAAACTCACTTAGAGACGCATTCCATCTTGCTTGCCTGGAGATTAAAATAGCTTGCTTGAAATAACTAGCCAAGCTGCTTTGATTTGCTTTTAGCACAAAATTTTTCCCTAGCAAGTAGTGTCTCCATACCCGGAGCACATGTACCACTGTTTTAAGTCCAGATCATAGGCCGAATATCTTTATTCATTCGCCTTCAACTTCCATGATTCATAAGCCACTACTTTGCCTTCTTGAGATAAAACTACCCCAAAACCTTCTTTACTTGCATCTATACAAACTTCAAATTCTTTGTTGGGGTCAACTACCCTCAATATTGGTGTAGTGGTCAAAAGATGTTTCAATTTTTCAAAACTGTTCTGACACTCAATAATCCACTTGAAAACTTTTCCTTTTCTCTGCAAAGAGGTAATGGGAATAACAATTCTAGAAAATCCCTCATTAAATCTTCGATAGTACCCAGCCAATCCCATAAAGGATCGAATGTCTACCACATTCTGGGGTACTCGCCATTCCATAATTCTCTTTATTTTCTATGGATCCACAACAATCCCCTCCACTGAAATAGGATTGCCTAAGTACTGGATTTATATTTTAAAGAAAACACATTTGCTGAACTTAGCGTCCAACTAGTGTTTTCTTAGCATTTCTAGCACAATCCTTAAATGCTCTCTATGTTCTTCCTGGATTTTATAATAGATTAAAATATCACATATAAATAAAAGTAGAAAATTATGCATGAAAGTATGAAAAATTCCATGCATTAACCTCATAAAGGTTGCTGGTGCATTTTTTAACCCAAAGGGTAACACCACAAATTCATAATGCCCATACTTGGTATGGAATGTATTCTTGCAAATGTCTTCATCCTTGATTCGGATCTAGTGATATCTAGATTTGAAATATATCTTTGAAAATACTATGGCCCCCCTTCACCTGATCAAACAGATCATCGATCCTGGGTAAAGGATATTTATTCTTGATTGTTAGCTTGTTAAGTTGTCTATAATCCATGCATATTCACATGGTTCCGTCCTTCTTCTTCATGAACAACACTGGCGCTCCCCAAGGGGACACACTTGGACGAATATACCCTTTGTCCAACAATTCTTGTAACTGCATTTTTAATTTAGTTAATTTTGGAACACTCATTCTGTAAGTAGCCCTTAACATAGGAGATGATCTTAGCATTAATTCTATGTTGAAATCAATATCTCGCTTTGGTGGTAATCCATAAATATTTTCTAGAAAAACATCCATAAAATCTTGTACCACTGGCATGTTTTCCATGATAGGTGCTTTTTCCTTGGAATTAGCATATCCCACCTAAATAGCATATATCTGACATGCCTTCATTATTTATTAAATTGGGATGTTGTAATTGGACGTAGATGTAGTGGCTTCTTGATTCCCTGAATCTCCTTGCATGTTCCAACTTGCATTTTGTAATAGATGATCTTTTCCTTGCAGTCCACTAAGGTCCAATGTTTTTCTAGTCAATCCATGCCCAAAAAAACATCATAGGACCCTAATGGCAGTATGTTCAGATCCACCTTTAACTATTGTTCTACAATTTCTAATGTGCAGTTTGCAATCTTGGCAGTTACCTTTCTTTTTGCTCCTGCGGCAAGCTGCATCAGCCACGAGTTTTTGAATTTATGTTCTTTCAATTTACACATTTCCACTATTTTGGGAGTAACATAACTTAGACTTGCACCTGGGTCTACCAAAATAGAAACAGATTGAGATAGTAATTTACCTTCCAACTCAATCATCATTGGCTAATAATCAACCTGTTGATCCTCCAACGCCGCGTTGATATGAGGAATGTTTCGCGCCACATCACCTATTGTGGAAGCTTCCTGAAAGTTTACAGCTGTGTCATTTCTTGCTCATTGTGGGCAGTTTTTATAATAGTGTGCCTCGCCACACCCTCAATACTGTAGAGGTGGCTTGGTCACCTGTCCTTGCTCAGGTTTCTTGGATGCCTCTGTAGGCTTCTCTTCTACTAGCCATCAAGTTCTTTCATGATTTCTACCAAAATGTTTACTGACAGAACTTCATGCATAGTTTTTAAAATTATTTCTTTTGGTGCATTTGAAATTTGAGCTACTTTTCTATCCTTTCCTTCGCTTCCAACTTTTTCCAACCTCCCCTTTAGCCTTGGACTATTGATAGCACATTCGTGCCTTACGAATGGCTTCATCCGTGGTTCTGGGATTTACCAATTCAATTCGCTCTTTCATATGTGTTGGCAGGTTGCTCAGAAATCTCTGTAGCTTATCATTTCCTCTTGAAGGTATGGAACATATCGTAACAGGGAGGTGAACTTGGTGATATACTCATCCATAGTCATCTGTCCCAGCTTCAAGTCATGAAATTATTTAGCTTTCTCAAAGTAGAAACGTTCTGTTAAATACTTGTCTTTAAAGTATTGCTGGAATGCTTCCCATGTAACATCTTGTTCCTCAATGCTGCGAACATTCTTTACTTCTTCCCACCACAGAGTTCTTTCTCCCTTAATTGATATATGGCCAATCTGGTCTTCAAGCTACTGTTGTATTCGTACACCTAAAAATAATTGTTCATGTTTATTAACCATGCCTCTGCCACTTCCTCAGCTTCACCGTCAAATGTTGGTGGTTTTATTTTCTGAAACTCCCCCTGAAGCTCTACTTTCTTCTTCTTAACTTCTTGTTGATCTGACAAATTGCTGATTCTTCTTCATTATAGTTTTTGTTCTAGTTACATCGATGGGATGGACTTCTTTCCACTCAGTTAGTGGACTTGTCCCTTGTTTACTGTTCATCTCCTTCTTGCATGCCCCTGTTAGCACTGGGATGTTCCATTCCCTTATTATGCTTGTCTGACAGGCTCTTATGTATTTTTTCTTGTTCTTGCATTAATCATTCGTTATCCCTGTGAACTCACACCATCTCTCCCTATAGTTGATGTACTGTATTCAACAACAAACTGGTTTGATGTTGCTGTTCCTCCAATAGTCTACTTGTTTGCTGGGGCTAATCGATATTCATCTGAACCCACATCTTATGGCTCACTACTAGTTGTATTTGGGGTTCCCTAGTGTCCTGGGGTGGTTGTTGCATTGTTCCCGTCCTCATGATGTTTCCTGCTATGCTTCTATTTTATACATCAATATACACACAACTTAATCATTAGTTGACTCTTAGGGTCCTAGCGTATGAACGTTGTTCTAATACCACTTGTAACATACATCCAAACTCCATAAAAATAAAAAAATATTTACCCCACCAAAATCATTTAGCCACTCAATACAAAAACTTACATCTCGTTTTCAATTAATCATATTCCTAAGTAATTTAATCATATAACTCATATTCGATTTAATTAATCATATATCTCTTATAAGAAGTTATGATTATGGTTTGGAATACTAATAAGAGTAAAGCTCGAGGTATGACATGTTTTACTCTATGGTTTCTCATTTCGAGATTATCGACTGAAAGACTTCTGTCCTTGTCATTTAAGTCACGATCTTGGCTCTTTAAGACTAGAGGTATGCGTTTATTGATACAACCTATCTTCATTAATTTCCACTCCAACTGTTGCAAAGGAGATCCGTGTGCGACCACCTGCCCTCACGGTCTTCATCCGATCATTATTAGATCAACGATGATCTTTTGTTGGAGTGAGATGGCTAGGTTAACTAGATTACTCAATTTCTCACTTACCATTTTGTTATGCCGCTATAGCTTGGTTAGCTTTGTCATGGCCTCTCTGCCTGAACACTTTTCCATGGCACTTCTTCTTAGCGAGGTTGAATCTAACCCTATCATTAGTCATAATCAAAGTGTGGCTTACCTGGTAGCTAACCTTCACAAGGATTTGGCCAGTTGCTCAAACTCTCAGCCTCGTAGCCCTCATACATCTCAGGTAATAGATAATGTGAGGTTAATAATTCATTTCCGCATTTGCAAGTATCAGTTTATACTATTTTTAGGAATTTTAATGCTACATTACTAATTCTCTTTCCTTTGTTTCACAGCTCGGAATTTGGATTCCAGGAGAAAGGTTACTCTAGCCACATGTAAGGATAATATGCCCATCTCACCTTCATGCTTTGATTAGAATTTATGTAAAATTTTTATTTTAGCTTACCCTAGACACCACATTAAATTTTTTCCTCGTTTAACCTTTTTACTCTGGATGCTGCATGTATACTCCTTGCTGCCAAAAACCTTGTCATTTCTCCAGAGGAATTGGTCTTAGCTAATATTTCCTTACCTCTCTCTAGGTATTCCAAAACAAGTTTCTTGGGTCTGGGTTCTTGTCGTCGGAGTTTGGCACTTGTTGTGCAATCGTGAGCTTCAGATTTTCTCTGGAATGTGTTCAGTATAATAAATAGTTCTCTTTTTAGCTCCGAAGAGCAGTATTTGTAGTTTATCTAAAAACCTTCTATAGAAGTTTTAATTGTCTATGAGTTTTAAGGCTTGACTTTGTCTACAGATGGGTTTTCCTCTGAATTCATATTCGGTTGGAATTATGCCGAACTAAATAAGTTTAAATGGAACTAGATTTTGGTTATAATATTTACTCATTTCTATGTTATAGGTTTACTTCCTATTCCATGTACTGGAATTCGTTTGTTATGAATTAACTAAGGGATTGTTCCTCGGTGATTATCTGTAATGTTTATGTCGCTTCTTAGTTCTACAGAAAGGACTATTTTTAAATGAGTAGTTATCGTTACTTTTCCTCACATCTTATTTTTACCCTTTATTAGTTCTTTATCGAATTTGACTGAGTAATTTCTGGGTTTGATTTTCGAAAAGAAAGTACAGTAGTTACATATATGTTGAAATTTTTACGTTATTCAATTTAAGTAGGGTATTGAAGACTTAGATTTCTACAAGGACTGTGCCTCGAGCTGACCAAATAATCTAAACATTTCTCTGTATAATTTTCCAGTTTTGTAAAATGTAAAACTGTTGAATGATATTTCTTTTCTTTTCGAATTTTAATGTTATTGGTTATTTTACTCTTCTCAGCATTTTCATCACAACACTTTCATCGTTTATCTTAGTGACTAGTAAAGTTATCCAGGTGACCAGACTACCTTTCCCTTTGTCCGAGATAACCAGTTCTGGGGGACGATGCATCGAGGGTTGGGTTTCCACCTGTCACCCTCGACCAACGATCCGTCCTGAAGTATTTTTAACCTTAAATAATTTTTCCTCCAAAAATACATTTGTAATTCATAGCCTCACAATTTATTTTTTTCTTGATAAATAACTTACTGTCTTCCTAATGGTATAGTTTACTGCACAATTCTTCTACATATTTTTAACAATTTTCCCTTGTTTACATAGTAAAAGAGTCATAACAGTAATAACCTAGATCTTGGTTTTTTTATTACTACTTCAGCATATAGTCTCTCCTGATTATTGTAGTGATAATCATTCCAAAATATTTACCTACCATGATCACATGTACTAAAATTAGGATGCAATACAAGCATTAAACACAGCTTCAGTATTCAAGTATAACTTGTGAGACATATTTTGTATTATCAAGTACAAATATTATCATTCTATTCCAACACTTTCTATCATAAATTCACTGTTCTATCTTAATAATTAAACACCTATTTACAACTTATACTAAGTAGTGTCTATTCTTACATCACTTGAAAATGCGCAAATACTTATCTGGTTACACAATTTTCACAGTTGAGGTCCTCCCAACCTTCAAGAGAGGTGATTACGTCCTCCTCTTGCCCCCATGCTGTAGTCCTAGAAGGTACATGTTGATAGTGGAACTTTCTGTTGTGACCTTAGGACTCTTAGTCCAGTCAATACCAGAAATAAAAATTAGGATTACTGAGTGTTTTTCCATCGGTCTTTACTAGCTCAAGAAAAATCTGCACTCCTTCCTTCATCCATCAATAGAACCCCTACTCCTCACTGGGATCAATCTCTTATCCCCAGAGGAGAAGGTAACTGTTTCCAACTGTCCAAACCACCTTCCAGTTCTTGGAAAACATTTACCATCATCTTTCACTTTTTATGGAGTCACTTTCCATAAATAATTTTACTATTCATAATTAATCACTAATGAAAATAGCTTTTCATCAAAACATTAATAGTTCCCGTCTTTTCTTAAAAAAAAAAAATTAAAAATGTCTTTTAACTAGTGAACAACTAGTTATCATTAAATGTAGTTGTCACTAAGCTACATGATGCATACAATTAGCATATGGAAGGCCGAAAGTATGGAATTTTTATGGTTGACCCCCTTACCAAGCATGGGGAAGAAATATTGGAAATGAAACAGGGTGAAGTGTGAATATGTGCAGGGATAACGTGGAAGGGCTAGGTACTCACCATTCGATGTAGGAAATCCTCCACTTCCCAAATAAAGTTTATTGACCTTTGTAGTACATTTTATCACTCTTAAAAGGTTTAAACTTGATTTATGAACTCAAACTCATAAACTTTGAACTTTTGCTCCATTTTTTTGTTTTTTGTTACATCATTTCCATCTTTAAAGTTTAGATGGGTTAGTCTTTAGTATTTAAAAGGGTAAATTTTTGAACTTTAGTTCCATTTTCTAATTTTTTTTCCACCATTTCTATCTTTAAAGTATAGATGGGTTAGCCTTTAGTATTTATAGGGTTAAATTTTTCTTTTTTTTCTTCTTTTTTTTTTTTTTCAGTACGTTGAATTTTGAATATGAGATTTTCCTTTATAGTTTTGTAGAGCTTGCATTTCCTCCTTGAACGTACGAGTGGTTGCATATTTGTAAAAATGGTAATGTAATTTTGTATACACAACTTTCTACAGTAGCTTTTGCAAAGTTTTCATTCCCCCTGAAACCCAAGAATGACTACATAATTGTAAAATTTTAATGTTTCCAATTATTTGAAGTAGAATTTGCAAGAAAGGAACAAAAAAAAATGCATAAGGCTTCAATATTTGGCATTATCTCAATAACCAAATCTTGGATTAAGAATGCTCTCTGACACAGAGAATAATAAACTAAAAATGTTTAGTTCCTTGTAAATAAAATTTAAACATGACATAAAGGACAATGAATTTTTCACCCTTGAATGAAAGGTCACATTTAAATTTTTTAATATTGAAAATTTATAACTAGTCAAGAAAGTAGCCTAAACAAATCTATATCCAATTCTCCACTCTCACCCTGGTGTTATTGTGAAGCAGAGTCAAAACCAATCTAGCTAACCCCAAACAAGGAATGGCTACCTGGGAATACAAAACTTAAAACAATATAAACATAGTACTAAAATGGTATAATTGTGTTTGATATACCATTTTTTTGAACAAGATGTTTCCTATTATGAGGGTCAATGTCAAATATGACCTATCTCACTTTTGGAATATTACAATGGCTTATAATACTATATAGGTGGGTATATATTTGGCCAAATGCAGCTAGTTTTCACCTTCATTGGTGGGATATACAGTCTTTAAAAGGGAAAATGTTGTCTATGAAGGAATTTAAACATTGGAGGATAATAAATTCCCTTGCTTTACCAATTAACCAAGATACGTCTATTCTTTGATATACAGTTTCTGGTAGTTGTTCCTATAAGTCGAACAAATAATGTAACTGAAAATTATTAAAATGAAAAAAATAAATTGTTGGTTGTAAAATTCAAACATTTGTACTTTGGGCATGTTGAAAATATGAGATTTAATGTTGAGCACATGAACCGTGGCTTGAGGTACAAAAATGAAAAGAGGCAGAGCCATTTGAACCTGTGACTTTGTCGTTATTGTGTTAATCCCACAACAATAAAACCAAAATAACTACGTTGTATATGATGGGACTATGGGTGTTAATATTTTTATAGGAGACTAAATATATCGACCAGAAATTACCAAGTAGGACTAGGAGAAAACCAAAATAACTATTTTTCATATGATGAGAATGAGGGTGTTAATATTTTTTACAAGAGAATGAATATAAGCCTACAGTTGGTCATTAACATCCACTACACTAGTTGTAGTTCTTCGATCAAGTATGTGAGGGTGGGTAGATCTTCTTACCAAGTTTATCATCCATGTAAAAGCAATAGGTTCTCATTTACAAATAGATAAAGGAATTTCTTAAACCTAACGGGAGATTACGGTATGTTTTTGGCAAGCTATAGGGTCTTCGTTCAAATTTATGAGAGTGGGTAGATATTCTTTCCATGTTTACCATCCATGTGAAAAAAATAAGATTCCTGTTATAGAATAAATAAAAGAATTTCTTGTTTTATATGTATTTAAATTGAGGTCGTAGTGCATCAGATGGACCATTTGTGAAAATCAATTAAAATTACCTAACTATGGAAAAGTATTTAGGTAATTATCCAATTCTTCATCCATGAGCTTCTTATGCTTCTTCGAACCTTCAAGAAGACCCTGAATAAACCTTGTTCTTTAGCTTCTCCTTCATGCCTCCCATCCAATATCTCTACTCCTCACTGCTTTCAGTGCCAAGCTTTTGACTCTAGCAACTCCTGTGCCACTCTGTCTGAGTTAGGAATTCTCTAGAATGTAGTTCATTCTAACGAATGGTGGTGATCCACACTCCAGGGACCCCTAGCCCATTGATTAAATGATATGCCTCGGACCATAAGAGAAGCATGCGCTTTCTACGTCCTAGACCCAACTCACATACCACTTTCATTAATGAACAAAGGGTTATCATATTGGTCGTGAGAAGAAGGATTGATTTGTGGGTTGTTTTCCTATCGAGCTATATTCCACCGATGAGCAGAGGCTATATTGAATTTCAAATAGTAGCAGATCTCTTTGAAAAGGGAGGGATTGGGACATATACCAGGCTCTAAATAAAGAATAATGCTACATTTCTTGAACCCAATGAATACTGAAGTTGGTAAAGCAATGGCTACTAAAGCATAAATTGCTTGATCTCTGCTGGTACATCATCTCAACTCCAGAACTTATCTTCATAACCAATTTCGCCTCCTTTTAATTCAGAGACGACAGGGGTGGCATCGGATAGCAACACAGTCCCTGAAAGGCTTGCTGCTAAGGAGAGCCCTTATCCCTTTTTCCTATTCTAAGCAAAAATAAGATAATTAAATATAATCCCCTTGTAATGAGTACTGTTGAGATTTGCACCAGCTAGGGAGGTTGACAAATGTCAACAATGTTACCCAATAAAGCCCCACAATAAAATGCCTATCAGTATAATTAAAGTTTTCTTCCATAAATACATCATAACTGAATATTTTACGGAGAACGAGAAAAATTTCCATTTGGGAATGATTAAAATCGCATGCAATGTTATGAGAGATGTATTTTTGTTAGGGAAAGAACCTTTTATTACCATAATATAAATTTAAAAGCAATTTTTTCATTTATTTTTTGAGCTATGAATTTTACTGAATAAGTATATTAAAAGTTTATTTTAGAATTTTACACTAAAAATCGAAACGACGCTGTCTCGAAGCGTAAGGCTTACCAAGGCCATATTGCTTACATTAATAACTTGAAATATACTTTGTGATTACAATTACAAATATTATATCATATAATACAATAGCTTAAACCCTTTTATTTTGATTGTTGAATTCCTTAGTCATTGAATTATAAAACCTTCTTAAGAAATACAAAATATATTTTAATAATTTTTATCATTCTCAATAAAATAAAATTATTGTTGTACACGAGATATATACAATGAATAAGTTGTAACTTATTCGCCCTTCGTAAGGGTTGATATATAAATACACTTGCTCTTTTATCTAAGTATCTACGAGAAAATCATGGTTATTATCACCAAGATGTTATCCCTAAAACTTATTCTTTCTTAATATAAGTATTTGCTCTCACCAAATTGTTATATATACTATTGGGTTGGCTCTAATATATGGAACTAAAGTGCTCAATAGTGTCATAACTATTTCGTGGAAACAAATATTTTTTTGTTAGACTAATTCATAGGTGAAACATTTAAGCTACTTATTTGGTAGAATCATATATTATCTTAAATAAGTTTTAAATGATTATTAGTAAACTTATTTGGGAAATATGCTCACTCAATTTTATATGCACACTCAATTTTAACTTGCTTGGGGTTCTCTTGACATGAAAAATTGTATATGATTTCTTAGTTAGTATGAGAATTCCATGTATTTGCACTATAAGAAAAATAGTTGCCTCGTTCTACACTCTTGTCTTTAAAGTTGTGGGCTTAGTAAATGAGACAAAGCTTCATGAAAATATTAAGATCTTATAAGCCTAGAAAATAAAACCTAAATTTCAAATATGGAGATTGCCGTGTATAAAACATGGTCCAATAATGTTGTGAAATGATTGGTAAAAAGACAAAAAATGGAACCAAATATGAAATACATAGGTTGGATTAAACCCATACTATGAATAAGTAATAAATTAAAATGAACATAATAGACTTGTTAGCATGTTAAAAGGCAATTGATTTCATCATGGCCTAGTGTAATATAGGTTGAAAATAATTACTAAAGAAAGAACCCAATATAAGGTTAGAGAACCAAGATTATAATCTAATAAATGGCCTTAAAGTCCTAAAGTTTCAATAATTAAGTTCAATGGTTAAATCATTTCTTTTAGAATTGCTTGAAAATAGTAAAATGAACTTTATTTCAAATATAATTATTTATCATATTTCAAATATAGTTCTATAAAAATATTTGAGATATGATGAGAATCATAAGATAATCATAACAAAGAATGTGATAAATTTATTTTTCTAATAAAATTTATTGTGTCATTTTTTTCCATAAACACCAATTCTTAAAACATAAAAAACTCAACACTAATATTCCAATGCTAGATATAACCATAAAATTTCCAATGCCAATGCTAGATATAACACCAAAATCAAGTAAAAGAGAAAACAATGAGCATATAAGGATGAAGTAACATATATAGTGCAAAACGATGCTTTATTTTGGTTGAGGCTTAAACCATTCATTGAAAATCCTTATTAAGATTTGATATCCTAGATTGTAAGACAAACTTGAATGATGCAAGAAATTGTACATTCTTACAATAGAGAATGCTATTGTAAAACTTAACCATGTTATGAAGTTACGAATCTATGTAGAAACATGTGAAGAACACTGACACATTTATAAATATAACTATAATGTAAAAGAAACATAAGGAGGATATAGGTAGCCTAAATCATTCAACATCACAAAATATATCAACATTATTTTTTATTTTGTTCAATTTGATTAAGGGTTATGTTGTATGATTATAAAAAATCTTAAATGAGTATGATGATAACTATGTGTATTATCTTCTCTAACTTAAACTGAGAAATGCAACCATTTTTCATCAATTTTTTACATGCTAAAGATCCCTTCTGATGTTTTGAACCTTGACCCAACATCTATGGTGATAGTTACAACATGATTTTTTTTTACAACTCCACACCATTTGCATCCTCGAACTCCCCTATAAAGCACCTTATCTCTTTATTTATCTTTGGATTGTTGAACTCTAGGCAGGAACCAGTAGAGCCCAACATATTGTTTGTTCTAATTAGTGAGTGTTGGTGGAACTACTATCAAGGATAGTTTGTTAACTAATCCTAGGGTTTTGTATATAGATAGGATGCTATTAGTTATGAAATTGATTAATTATTTCCCGTATTTCTAGTTATGGAGACATAACTATCTCCCTGTGATTGTGTTTGTATAAATACAATTTTGTGATGAATAATACATCGCATAATAACATTTGTTTTATCATGAAGTGATCTAGACTTGTTTAATGGTGTTATTAGAGCACAAGGTTTGGAAGGCACCAGAGTAATGGTCGATTTTTCCTGGTTCAAACTCCATTTATGCTTTGTAAGGTAGATGAGTTCCTGCTATGGATGCATCAGAGGTGAGGTGGAGAGTTACAAACACGTGAGGTGGACGACTCGGAAGCATGTTTGGTGGAGTCGAGAGAAGACAAATTGTTGGTTTGGTGATGTTCATAGTGCGTTGGACCACTCTGCTTCTTGATACTGTGTCGTACCCTGGTTTGGAAACCACCTCTTACACCACTTCTGGTGGTATTTGAATTTGAGGAGGGTGCCCTTAAATTGAATGAGCATTGTCGATTAAAGTGATGAGTTGTTTCATCAAACCACCTCCTGTGACTACCTAGCTCATTAATGTTGGACAAGAAATGTGAGGTCGAGCACCTTTGGATACATCAACAGCTGCTCCAAACCATCAATCTTATTCAATCATTATGCGTACATGGGGCCACCTATTTTTTTAATTGTAAGTGATTGCCCTAGGTGTTTCAAAAACACGGTGAAAAGCGTCATCAAATAGACTACCATCGTGTCCTATCAGACCATGGAAAGCTATATCCACGGCTCGTTGGAAAGTTGCCCCCGCATTTATTAATCCGAAGGGAATGTGCCTAAAAGCGAACGTTCCCCATTTGGTCCGGAAAGTAGTTTTCAATATGTCTGGCTCAGCTACCAGCACTTGATTGTAACCGAAGAACCCATCCAATAAGGAGAAAATTTTGGATCCAGACACGGCCTGCAATATTTGTTCCATAGGAGGCACCGGGTAATTGTCTTTGTCTGAGGCCCAATTTAAATTTTGGAAGTCCATGCACAAACGGATCTCGCCAGACTTCTTTCGTACCGGGACCAAATTTGATACCCAAGTGGAGTGGTGAACTTTGAAGATGATGCGTGCATCCAAAAGCTTCTTAAGTTCTTTCTGAATTATCGGTTCCAGTGTAGGATGCACTTTTCTGAGCTTTTGTTGGAAAGGCTTCACTCCTTCCTTCATAGGTATCACGTGTTGAATAATTCGAGTATCATACGTATATAAATCATCATACATCCAAGAAAAGACGCCTCGGTACTTCCGGAATAGCTAGGTGAAAGCTTGCTTCTCTTGGTCAGAACAATCTTTCCCAAGGTTGATGAACTTTGGATCATCATCCGATCCTAAGTTCACCTACCGATGTGCCAAGGTGGAAATTTTTATTTTGTTATTTGGGGGCCCACGGAAATGGCTTTGCAGATCGAAGAGCTTTTCAAGTGACACTATCCCCTTGGGCATGGAGTTTTCTTTGCGTTGATCATGTTCTTCCTGCAAAGCTTGATCATGATCCACCTCTTCTATCACCGTGTCTTTGAACACTTCGGTGCTGAGCATGAATTCCAGTATCTGTTGGTCATCATCAAAGATGCGTAAATTATTAATATTATCTAGTGCAGAGGGTTTATACATTATTTCAATAGAAAAACCATCCCTTAGAGGGGTAAACCTAGCAGCAGCATTAGCCAGAGTATCAGCTGCTGCATTATGCATTCTAAGCACATATTTGATCCCAAACGCATCAAAAGCAGAAATAAGATGCCATACCTCTTGTTGATAAGATTTTAAGTGCGGAGACAAACAATGGATGGTATTGCGTACCTGACGAGTGATTATCTCAAAGTCTCTGATAACCTGTAAAAATATTACCTTTAAGTCCAGTGCCTTCTTAAGTCCGAGGACTAAGGCTTCATATTCGGCAGTATTGTTGGTGCACTGGAACTCTAGCCGACACAAAATCAAGAACTTGTTCTTCTGGGGGTCTAGCAAGATACAGCCCGCGCCAGCTCTGTCATGTGTCTTGGAACCATCATAATACAAGGTCCACACGTCGTTTTCTTTCTCCTCCAGAGTTGTGGGTTGGGGAGGCATTTCGGCTTGGTGTATGACGGGGGTAGCTTGGTCTTCCGTAATGAGTGTTAGTTCTGACTGGACCTCTGGGCTCACTGGGGACTGAGGAGAATGGTAACATCTGAAAATGGCCTCTAAGAAACACATGCCAAGCTCTTCCTGGGCAAATCTGACAGGTTCATTAGTAGCGTCCAAATCAGTCACAGTGTGTTTCATATAAGGTTCGCTTTCGACCCTGATTTGGTTATTCCGGCTCTTGTAGGGAAGCCACAGGTGGGACCAATCAGTAGCAAAATACCCTTGCAGCTTGCTGGACCAGTCCCTGCTAAGAAATACGTCCTAGGCTTTCGGGATGTCTACAACTACAATGTCTATACACTGGTGGACCCTAGAGTCGGAAGAAAGGCGGATGATGACATTATTCAGCTCTCCTACAGCTGGCACTTGTGATCTATCAAGCTAAATGATCATAGCATCAGTTTTCTTCGGGCGAATGTTCAGCTTCTTACAAACAGACAGGGGCATGACATTTGTGGATGCGCCGGAGTCAACCAGGCAGTTATAGACGTTGAAGTTGAAAATCTCAAATGATAAGAGGAAGGGAGGAGTGGATCCTCTAGAATTTTCATTTATGGCGTTTACAATAGATTGTACACTCGGACTAGCTTGCGCAGATGTATTGCTCACAAGCTTAGTAGTCGAGGTGTTGGCGAAGGCTTTGAGAATAAGTTCTCGTTGATTAGTGATGCAGGCAAGCTCGTAAAGGGAGATGTTGGCTCTAGTTTTGTTCATGTCCTCAACAATGTTGTAACTAGAATCAGAATGAGGACTAGGCTCGGTGGTGGCTTTGGGCGACCCCACCGGGAGCTTTCTCTTTTGGTTTACTCGGGTGTTGTTGGTCGTGGGCTTCTCAGGAACAGCTTGTTGTTCATTCCGAGGGGGGAGAATTTTCCTTAAAAAGGCCCTCTTCTTCTCTTTAAAGGACTGTTCGGGAACCGGTCCTTTGCTTCTAAGGCCATAATTTCGTATGGGTTTGACCTTAGGATCATCGGCCATGTTGATATCAGTGATGGTATGATTGCTCTCCCCGTGGATTACATCGAATGCAAGAATAGAGGATCCTGGCTCTTCATCAGGGGGCAAATCTTCTTCATTGTCGAAAACATAATCCTCCCCTGCGTCCCCTGGGGTTTGATCGTCCAGAAGTTGATTTACTACTGCAGTCATGCTGCCAATCCATTGTGGGCATGTCTTTTCAAAGTGGGCAACCTAGTGGAAAGAACATAAGTTATATTTTCCGATTTCTTCAATGATGAGAATAGTGTTCAGGTTAGATGGAGGTCGATTGGTGGTAGGGTTATTCTTTCTGAAAAAAGGGCTTTTGCGTCTTAGTGCCAGTAGAGGATTCTATGCCCTTTCTCTTCAGGTCAGAGACTTCATTGGTCAATAGCTTAAGGGTCTTTGCTATACTCTCAAAGTCAAAAGAATCCTTGTCCTTATCCGCGGTCTTCGGTGTGGAGGACTGACTTTTCTTCGTGGTGGGTTTATGGTCGTCTCTCCCTTCATGATCGATGACCCCTATAGAAAGAATGTCCTTTTCTACAGCAAGGGTGGCCGTGTAATTTGATGCAAGGGTGGCCCTAGCTTCGCGTTTTATGAAGACGGTAATATCCCTGGGGAGAGCCTTTGTATAGTAGTCTATGTTAATGGAGTCATCCAACGCCAAGTTGGGGGGGAACTTTTGCAATATGGTAGCAAATAACTGATTGAAGTCCCTGACCTTTTCTTTCTTCTGGAATTTAGTGGTACTTAACTCCGTGAGGAGCATGGAAGGGGTTTTTTCCTCCGAAAATTTCTGCAAGAAAATGTGACGGAATTGGTCCCATAACGTTATGGAGGCACTTGGGACGGAGCGGTACCAGGTGGTCGCTTTGTTCTCAAGAGTGTGTGGAAAAAGGCGACAAGCAATGTCATTTGTTTGAACTCTCATAATTTGTAGTGAAAGATAGAAGTTTCTTATATGATCCTCGGCCAACGTGCCTTTCTCGAGGTCAAACTTGGGGAGATGCTTCTCAGGGTGTCTAGGCATGTCATGGAGGGGGGCCAAAAGATCTAACGGGGACTGGGCCATCCAAGCAAGTAGTTGTACCTGCCTGGCATGCTCGTGGTGCCTGATCTCATATTCAGATTCACTCCCCGTGCCTAACACAGATTCTTCTCCCCCATGGCGAGAGTGCTCATTCTGATATCCCTCACGGTTGGCCATATTTCTGAGATATCCCCAATTGTAGATAGGTGGCCTATATTGGTTTTGATGGCGGTGGGCGGCATGGTGTCCTTGGCCACGGCCTCTATCTCCCCTACCTCTATTCCCCTGACCTCTATTTCCCTCGCCTCCATTTCCTCGGCCTCTATTCCCCTCGCCTTCATTTCTTCGGACTCTATTTCCCTCGCCTTCATTCCCTTGGCCTCTATTTCCCTCGCCTCTTGCTGGCGGGCAGCGGACTTGATTGTTTTTATGTTGGGCTTGGTTGGGCTGAGGGTCAGGATGGGGTTCATTCACATCGTGTTCCTCTTATTCGACCCCTTGGAGTTCGAGAATCGGTTCGTTATTCTGGACAGCGGTGGTGAGGTCTTCAACCATCAAATTTATAACCTGAGGTAGGGAATTTACAAGGGCACCATTGTGAGTGATGTTAGCAGCAGGGGTCCTAGTATGGGTCAAGAAACTCATGACTGGGGTGAATTGCAAATCCCTGATGAGATTGTGAGCAACTGGGCGCAGGGTTCTCAACTGCTCCCTTGTGACTTCTTAATATGGAGCCTCCTCCCCTTAAACATCTTCCAAAGGGAGATGAATAGTATCATCGTTTATGACCTCCCCTTGGGGATTTTGTGATGGAATATTGCTTGTGTGCTGGGAGGATGCCATTCAGGCCCTCCTTCTAGCGCCAATTATGTTGACGGGAAAATCTATCCGGCCAACAACAGGGGATCTCCCTGGTAAAAAGTCCCAATTAGACCTTGAACCGTTTGGAATAGGGATCCTGTCCGGGGTGTGGGTCTAGCTACCGCTGATTTCTCCTTTCTTTGGGTCTCGCTTAAACTCTATAAACCTGTGGGTACACACTTAATCGGATGATACAAGACATATGATTGATGCATTAAATGTACATATAACACTATGCGTAGCGAGATGAAATAATAAAGCATAAGTGCTGAAGGAAGTGTTGTTAACAACACATCATTAGGGTCATGCTTGTAAGCTGTTCTGACCATATAAGAAACAATTCTTTATGGCAAAAACGCCCTTCACTTCCTGAAAGGCTTAAATGATAATACAAATTCTAATAAACAAAGTCATTAACATTCATTAAGAAAGCGAAATGAACTCAACCACCATTAACATATATTCAGTAAACTATCATGCAAATGTGATATGAATTAAAGATACAGTTCCATCAATCTCAAGATGTTTAGAAACTGAAAAATATAATACTCATAGTGCTCATACATATATAAACATCAGATCCACAAAGGGATTTTGGAAAATTATTGTATTCATACTCAAAATTTTATAGTCCTGGTAATACAATGTTCTCAGCTCAAGTCCCAAAAAAAAGGATCCCATTACAATCTTCCCAAAGGGAGTTTTATAGACCAAAATTTGCCCTTTGAGCTTCCTAACTTTTCGCCTCCCCAACTGTTGAGCTGCCCTGCAACCTGAATGAGAGCTGCGACCTATGACCTAGCTGTGAAGTGCGACTTGCGACCCATTGCCAAATGCGACATGCGACCTACTACCACCCGATCATGAGGATGTGCACACGATTGTGAGGTCAGGGGCATCAACTTGTTGTTCTTTGAGGAAGTTCTGCCACACACGATAATCTGCCACTATGGGGGAAATCAAAGTAACTTCTTCTCTCAACTGATGTAGACACTCCAAGGCATTTGAAATTAAGTTCTCTCTTTTCTGCATGACTAGATTGGATAGGGAGGCGAGTTTGGTGTAGATCCAAACAGGTGTGACAAGGAACTTTCCTAAGTTTTCCTGTGATGCCGCAAGATCGGAAGTATCAGCAGCTTTTCTAATGGGTTGCAAAAATGTCTGGATCTCCTGATCCACCTATTCCCATGTCTTCTGCTCGCTCAATGCACCCAGTGATGGAATGTGATGTAGGACATGCATTGAATCGATGCTGCTGATTAGATGCTCATATGCGGCCATTACCTTATCTAGGTCCTTGGACAACTTATCTTTAGACTGCATTTTAATCTGGATCTAGACCTTGGCATCTTATGTGTGGATCCAGTATTTCTTTGGCAGGTTTTTGGGAGCTTGGGGGTACCAGCCTATCAATTCTATCATTCTGTCCAAAGTGGCAGAGGCCTCCTTCAGTTGCTCACTCCTCTGCTTAGTCTCTGCTTGGGCTCTTAGTAGCGGGAAATTGTTTTTTTTTATAGTGAAAATTTCCCCATAGACCTACCTCATGGTGACCTCTAATACGTCCAGCTCTCTTCGGACGGTGAGTGGTACTTCATTGATAGGAGATGTTTTGTCTTAGAGTTGTTAAATCTCTTCCCTCAACACTACCTTTTCCTGCTCTGCCCTTGCATTCCTTTTCTCTGCTTCTTGCAGCTTATTTTGTAGAGAGAGGATCTCTCTACTCATTATGTTTACGTTTTCCTCCGTGGCTGTGGCGAAATCCGTGCCAGCCAATGCTATCATTACCGGGTTAGTCCTAGTGTCTAGGACTATATCTTTCTCCGTCGCGGTTGTGGATGAGGCAGAAGGGTTTCGTGCCAGGCATCTCCTTTTCTCCTGTCGGATCTTGAAGGAGAACTGATCATATGTGAGCCTAGTAAGGTTAAATACTTCTTCTTCTTGCCCTTTGTAAGAGCTCACATCGGAGACTGTAGAACGTGTATTGACTATAGGCACTTCAATGGGTTGTAGCTCAGTTTGTGATTTTTTTCCTTGGGGAGATGTCTTAATGTTCTTTGATATTTTATCCTCCTCCTCTTTTCTTTTCTTTTCTTCCTCCTCTTTCCACAGCCGCTCTGCTTCTTCCTTTTCATGTTCTACTTTCCACCTGTGTTCTGCTTCTACTGCTTCTTCTTGTTCGGCTTCCTCTTGCATTCAGCTCCCATCGCTACTTCCTGTTCTGCTTTTCTCTTGCGTTCGGCTTCCGCCGCTGCTTCTTGTTCTGCTTTCCTCTGGCGTTCAGCCTCCACTTGATCTAATTCTCTTTTGAGTTGTTGTTTCGCCTCAGCCTCTGCTTCCTGTTCCTCCCTTTTTCTCCTGGCCTCTTCTGCCTGCTTCTTCTTTTGCTCTGACCTCACTCTCCTTTTATGCTTTTCTTCATCCTCTTTTGTCTTCTTTTTAGTTTCGTGCTTAGCTTTGGCCTCCTACTCTTTCTACTGGGCAGCGGTATTGTGCCTTGTACTGGTTCGAGGCTTCTTAGCCTGAGAAGAAGAAGCACCTCCTAATTCATGGCTTCTTTCCTCCAATGTATGGTCATCTGGATCTTCTTGGTCACACCACACCCCCAGGGAAATTTGCCTATCCGTGTTATACCAGTTTCTTTTTTCATGCTCGCCCGGGTACTCAGTGTGCTGGTAGTTCCACTTGAACTTAGCCCGCTTACAGTGATCAGGGACTATCCTCTCTGGGTCATATGTCTGGTGGTCCAATGGCCCTAGGCGATAACTTCTCATATCTTCTGCTTATGCCTCTACCTCCCTAAAATCTTTGACCGTGTAGGTACCGACTGTGAGAGGCAGTGTAGGCCACGGCTTCTTCTTGCCTTTAGTTAGGACCTTAGAGAAACCGGAAGTCATCTAGAAACAGACCTCTTGAATGAGCATATTATTTGTAACATATCGGGGCATGGAATGGGGAGCCTTGTATGAACCAAAGACTCAAATGAATGTGTATTCGGAAAGTGGGAACCAATGTGCCACCTTGACTAACATCCCCATGGCCCGCCAAGACATGCAAGGAGTGTCCTGGCCGAAAAATTTTCTGTAGAGAGCCAGGATGAAGATTTGAGAGGTCGGCTCTATGTCCTACTTATACCTAGAATCCCAAAATACCTTTGTCTCTAAGTGGATTGGGCATGCCTGCTTTGGATCCCAGTTGTGAGCCCAACCCTCAAAGTGGCACCTCAAACAAACAGCATCCAATAAGTAGGAAGCCATGTAGAATTCAGAGGGATATCCATCATCTGGTACCAGTGCCGAGGATATGTTTGTCTGAAGAGAGGCCACCAGCATGTTGGCCCAGTTGAACCGGGTGTCGTGCACAGTGACATACCTCCATTAGGGACACCCACGTACCGCTGAAAGTGGTGGTATCGGGACGACCATATATTCTGCAAAGCATAGCGGCCACCCATTTATACACCTTCCTAAGACCTGCCACTGGATATTCTTGATCTTTCTTGGCTTTGAATTTCTCAGGCTCCTCCCACCACCCTTTCATAGTGTCCATTATGGTGACTGCATGGGTGGTGGCCCATTCTTCTGTAAAGACCTCCTCTCGTTCAGGCAATGCATATTAAACTTGAGTATCCAAGCCCTTGAGAGTCGCGAATGCTTTGCCCTCATAGTCTCTTATTACCCACTTTTTGGGGTCGGTGTTTTGTGTAATCCACTCAATGACCTCCGCGCATGGGAATATAGCAGGGTGGGCACCTACATGGTGGATCCTTGACCTTTTAACTTGTATGTATGCATGTCGGTCAGGGAGGTCCTCTAGGAATTCCGGTCGAGAAAATTCCTGGTACACTTGATACCAACGCATACTATCCCCTTTGGCAAATGTGCACAAGCTGTCCCTGTAGATCGGGGGCGAGGACATCGGTATATCCATCTCTATGTCTTCTTCTTTCGGGCTCTTGTTCGTTTTACGGGCCACTGGAGGTCCCATGTCGCTTGAATCTGAAGAGACGATAACACACTCTATGTCCGCTTCGAATTCACCTGTCATGTTCATCAAAGAGTCCCAGGATAAGAAATATGCCATGATAGTACAAGCCTAGGCACAGTTATTAGTTTTTTTTTTTCAACTGGAGACACAGGAAGGGCTGAATTAGCGACCTACGACTGGTTCGCAGGGTCGCAAAGGTCGCGATGTTAAAACTCTCAAAGGTTTTGTGACTTTATGACCTTGCGACCTTGCGACCATTTTGCGAGGTTGCTGGGTCGCAAATTCTAGGAATACTGACAGAAGTGCGACTTTGTGACCTACGACCGGGTTGGATGAGACCTGGCGACTCAGCGACCGGGGTCACAAGGGTCGCAAGTCACACTAGGTCTAGCCGAGGGGTTTTAGTGCACGTCGCATTAAGTATATTTCCCTCTAACTTCAAAAATGCAAGGCTCAGTGAGCAAAAATAGAGGAAGGGGGAAATTTCAGGGGAAGAACCACATCATAGGAGGTTGGCTGGGAAGAAGTGGCAAGATTATGTAAGGAGGGGAAGTGTTAGGGAAAAAACGGGCACCTCAAGTCTTTAAATGATCAATAGGAGCACAAAAATGGATGATTTAAAGTCTAAGATGACTGTACAAGGCAAGAAAGTAAAGAAAAAGGAAAAAACAATAGAAAACAGCAACTTACCCGGGAAAAACGCACTCCAGCCAGCCTGTCAGAGGCGTTTTTTTCTCTATGTCGCATGAACAGAATGTGACCTAGCGACCCTTCTATTTATAAAAGGGTCACGCGTGCGAGCCATTAATGAGGTTGTTGGGTCGCACTATTTGGCGGTATGAGGGAGGTGCGACCTCGTGACCTTGCGACCTTGCAACCTCGGGGGTCGCAGGGTCACGATTTTTCGTAATTCAAGAAATACGCAGCAGCGACTTCCGGCGACCGGGATTTGCGAGGCCATTTGAGTCACGACTTAGAAAGGACGATTTGCGACTCATGACTCTTATCCCTTCAGTTGCTTAGCTTTTCTGTGCTCAAGGGGCTCCAAAAAAAATTTTAAAGGTGGATTTTTTGGAGGGTGTTGTAAAGGCTACAACACACCCTCAATCTCAGTTTCCATATAATCAATCACAAGGCCATACTTAAATTCCACCGCAAAATCCTCAATAAGGACCTCGATGGTATACTCAGAATCAGTATCCTCATTATCAACAGAATTATTCAACGTATCCCCCATATCGTCCAAATCCTTCAGGACAGAACCCATGGGGGAAATGTTTTTCACAAATAGGATGGAATGCAAGTTCGGGTTCTTATTAAGGACTTGCTATGCCTTTTAACCCTCAATTTCCATTTCTCGCTACATTGGAGTTACCAGATGTGTCAAAGGTAACAAATGATCCTATTCTTCATAACCCTTATTGGCCTCTAGTTTCGACTAAGATTCCTGGTGATTGTCCCAAATTTGAGGGTAAGTCTAGAGAAGACCCCCAAGCACATGCTATGACTTACAACTTGTGGTCTTCCTCTAACTCTTGGGTTGATGATTCTATTCGGCTTCGCCTTTTCCAATGGACTCTTACTGGTGTTGCTGCTAAGTGGTATATCAAGCTTTCTTGTGGTATATTCCAAGATTTTAACTCTCTCTCCATGGCGTTCCCTACTCATTTTTAGTTACCGGTTCGTTGTGAAGTTGGGACGCATCTCCTTATCTCCTTGAAACAGGACCGGGTAACTCATATCTCGGACCATATTCATGAATGGAGACGTCATCGTCACTTGATCAAATTTGAAATTCCTAATGAGCTTCTTACTCATTGGTTCACTACCTCCTTTGTCAACCAGATTGCTAAGGACATAGCCAAGGGGGCATATGTAACTGAGGAACAGGCCATTGCTCGTGCCTAGTACCTTGATCTCGTGTACTCTCAATCGAGCATATTGTATGATATTCTGAATGATACCTCTCGACCTAGAACTTCTAACACACAGGCGACCCCATCTGTCGATGGTATTATTGGTTTTGTGTCTCAGACTTCACGTAAGTCTTTTTCTTCCAACCCTGGAAATAAAAAATCTAATTCTTCCAATGATATTGCTCCTCAGTATAGTCCGAATCCTGGTAAAACCTTGGAGGTCAATTCCGTTCAGGCCAATCCTACAGATAAGACTTCTAAAGGGAAAAATAAGGGTAAAGGCAAACCCAAGGCCGATGCCTTGAAACCAGATTTGTCCAAATCTCGTGCTGATGATGGTTCGCAGCATAAGCCGAAGTATCCCTGTCTGATTTTTGATGAAGAAAACTACGCCAAGGACTGTCCTCAACAAGCTAAGGTGAGTATATTTCTCAAGGGAACTCAAGGTACTCCTGTTGTTCTTAAAGAACCTTTTCCGTCTCAGCAGACCCAGATGGTCGAGCAGCCTCAATCGTCTGCTCCATTTGGTTCTCAAGTGTTCATGATGAATGGTTTTGCATCCATTTCTATCACTACTCGGTCGAAAGATTATACTGGATCACGACAGGAAATGGGGAAGGAGATCATTGATGGTCCTCCTCCCCCACCTTTCCAACCCTGTTGAGATTGAAAGGCCTAGTGCTAAACTCGTTGTGCGACCACCTTCCAAAGGTGTTCTCTGGAAGTATTCTTATAATCCCAACACTTGTGCTGCTCAACATTACAGTATTGTTGAATATTTGGCACAGGCATCGTCCGCAATTTCTGCAATGTCAGCAGGGTTGATCTTGCTTATACTAGCCTTCTCGCTTTCGATCTAGCGAATTTCATCCCACGACTTCCACACCAGATTGCACTCATTATACAAGTTGTTATTAATGGTCTCGACATCCATTGAGCCATTGTGGATGAAGGTGCATCAACCTGCATCATGTCAACTTCATTATGGAAGGCCATTGGCTCTCTGGCCTTGAATTCCTCACCAAATTCCCTTGAAGAATTTGATGGAAGGGAATCTAAACCTTTGGGTGTTCTCGCAAGTTTGCCGATTACTTTAAAAGGGAAGACAGTCAATGTTGAAGTAGAAGTAGTTGATGCTAAACTCAATTACAATTTTCTACTCGGTTGTAGTTGGACTCACACTATGCTTTGTGTTCCATCCACCCTCTTCCGTGTTTTGAAATTTCCACACGAGGGAAAAATTGTTACTCTCGATCAATTTTCCTTCTTCACCTCTTCTTCCGAGAACAACGTTCTGTATGTGGATAAGATCCAAACTCCCTTAGAGAGCGTTGGGCTGGGTCTCTTCAAGGATCCAGCCCTCATGGGTATTTTTCCCCTTCCACCACCTATGACTGTTCAAGTTAATATGATCTCTCGGTCTGATGACCCATGTATTATTCCTTCTCCTAAACAAGTCAATTCATTTGGTGATTCAATGCCTTTGAGTCCGATTGAAATCTACTATTGTGAACTCATTGCTGCATCTGATACTCCATCATCTGATGGTGCTCCTTTGAGATTGTCTCTTGACGTGTATTCTCAATCCCCCTGGCTCGACAATTCAGATTTTCCTGATCCTTTGAAAGAAGTGTTTCCTTCTGATGAAGCTATCATGGAAACCATGTCTCTCGAAGACTTGTCGTGGGATAATGGTCATCATCATTCTTTATTTATGCCTAGCCTCAGGGCTATGTCTACCTGTCTTGAGCATTTTGCATCTCAAGCTCCTTCTCCTCCGCTTCAATGCCAATCCTGACACATGAAGTCTTTAAAGAAGGAAACTTGAGAAATATCACAAAAACGATGCCTATTGACATTTCATGAAGCCGGGAATCATCGAGAACATCCATGTGGGAGTCACTTGTTCTTCAGATGAAGTCCAAGTTTATACTAGCCTTTTCCACGAATTTTGTGATGTCTTTGCCTGGTCCTACGAAGAAATGCCCGACATTGATCCTAGTATAGTGGTGCATGAAATACCTACCTATCCTGGTTTGAAACATGTTCGCCAGCATCTTCGTCCGGTGCACCCTAGAAAGGTTGCAACTATTAAAGGTGAAGTTGAAAAACTTCTCAAAGCTAGTTTCATTTATCCAATTCCCTTGATAGATTGGGTTTTGAACATCATTTCTATCGATAAGAAACAGGGAAATATCTGTGTCTGTGTTGATTACTGTGACATAAATCGGGCCTCTCCTAAGGATAATTATCCTACTCCCTTCATCGATCAGATCATTGACGACTGTGCTAGAAGTGAGATTTTTTCCCTTATGGACATTTTTTCTGGATATAATCAAATTAACATTCTCCCAGCTGATCAGCACAAGACGGCTTTTATCTGTCCTTGGGGTACCTTCGCATACAAGAAACTACCTTTTGGCCTGAAGAATGCCAGGGCCACTTTCTAGCGAGCGATGTCCTATGATTTCCATGACATTCGTAATATCGTTCAACCTTACCTGGATGACCTTCCAGCTCATTTAGCTAAGCATAGGGACCATCCGGACCATCTTCATCAGATCTTTCTTCGTTGTCGGCACTATAAAATTTGGCTTAATCCGCATAAGTGTGTCTTCTGCGTTGATTCCGGTAGACTTTTAGGGTTTATCGTGTCTAAAGACAGAATTTGCCTCGATCCACTCAAGGTTGAGGCTATTTTCAATCTCCCCTCTCCATCCTCATTACATCAGTTGCAAAGTATGCAAAGAAAGGTGAATTTTCTATGTCGTTTTATACCGAACTATGCCGAAGTAGCTAAAGGATACACACGACTTCTGAAACAGGACATCCCTTTCTATTGGGATGAGATTTCTCAACAATATTTTGATACACTCAAGACGTTGTTGGTCAACACTCCTTTATTACATCCTCCGGATTATCACTGTGATTTTTCCCTCTATTTGGCTGCCGCGTTTAGTACAATTTCCATGGTTTTGGTCCAAGATGATGATGATGGTAATGAAAATGTTATATATTACCTGTCTCGTAACCTTCTCGATCCCAAAATGTGTTATGCTCATGTAGAAAAGTTAGCGCTAGCTATGGTTCAGGTCATTCAACGCTTTCGTCATTATATCCTTTTGCGTACGGTGACTGTGATTTTCGATTGCAAGCCCATGAATTATATTGTGTCTCGAAAATTGGTGGGGGGAAAATACTCCAAATGGATCGTTATCCTTCAAGAATTCGATTTGGAATTTACTGCTGCCAAATCCAACAAATCATTGGTTTTCGCTAATTTTATCTGTTCCCTCCCTTCCGACTCCGCTCCATCTCGTTCTAAGGACCGTATTTCGGATGATACACTTTTCTTAATTAGCACCCTCGACTCGTGGTACGGTGATATCATCGTCTATATCCATACTTCCACGTTTCGATCTGAGTTGAAAAAGGATGCCCGTCGTTGTATCCAGCATCGCACACAACCTTATCATATAGTCGGAGATATGCTCTATTGCGTTGGAGTTGATTTTGTCCTTCACCGATGTTTGACCCTCGAAGAAGCTGAGAAAGTATTGAATGATTGTCATAGTGGCGCCTGTGGTGGTCACATGTCTAGTTATGCTACAACACAAAATATACTTCGTGCTGGATATTCTTTGCCTTCTATTTTCAAAGACTGTATTGTCGCAGTTTGCAAATGCCATGATTGCAAAATTTATCTGTTAGGGTCCCGTGATTTGGCTGATTGGAAAGCCAAGTGACAGGGTAACATCAAAGCAATCTTTGGAGCCCAAGGACCTAGCCTTTTTGGACTCAGAGAGGGCTCTCTCTATTTGTGTAAGGGATATCTATGTGTTTTGCTTCTTATGTTTCTGATTTTAGGCTAGTTGTGAAGTAGGTTTTTGGTTTGTGAGGGAGGAACTGATCAATGACTAAGATAGATAAAAATATTGTCAGATCAATTGGGCTATGGGGTCGAAAAGGTCGAGAAAGCTTCAAATGGTGATACAAGGTATGTTGAAGGGCTGATTTGATCAAGGTAAAATGGATCTTAAGGTAAAATAAAGTGATATGGACACTAAATTTGTGAAGGACAAAGGCTTTCAAACATAAATAGTTCAATGGCTAACATTCACATGGTAGGGCTAACCATTAATCATGATAAATGTATCTACAAATTGATAAATGCATAGAAATAAAAATTCAAGCAATACATAGAGATATATGACTCTCTAACTTTAGGAAATTGCTATCAAACTTTGGAGAAAGAAAATTAAGACAAACAATTAACTCAAAGCACTATGAGGAAATGCCTAGACATAGTATTTCAACATATCGGGCACTTTGAACTAAGATTTCAGAGTTTTAGGAAAAGGGAAAGATCGATACAAGAACTCTTTGGTTCAACTAGGACAATCAAACATTCAAAGAAAGGTTTCAGAGATGGAGGTATGACTAGCCATGAGTAAGCAGGGCATACCGTGAATCATACTTAGCATGCATAAAACCATAAATGAAACAAGCAAACAATTTCTTCAGTGATCAAAGAGCAATCAAGGATTCTTTGATATGACAAAGAAGGAAGAAAACGTAGAAGCTATAATGAAATAGGAAATCTAAGGTGCCTCCAAGGGCATGTCTCAAATCTATTCTCTACTATCTTATAGCAAGAAATAACATGAAATATGTATGAAAACTAAGAAACATAACAAAGAGGGACACTATACCATTTTACCAAGTCAAGGAATCCAACAGCAGTCATCTTTCATCATCCAAAAACATTCAAGAAACTATCCAATGCATGAGACAAGTATTTCTTCCAAGCTTGTATAACCATATATTGCTCTATATCATCAAGTTCAACCTTATTTACAATGAAGTCTCTTGGAATATATAGGCCAAGATGAGGGAAAGCCTCCTAGTGCAACTAGCAAGCTCATTGGCCCATCAAAAATATCTGATTTTGTCCTTGAGGCTTTGCAAAGCCCAAGGCACAATATATCTATAAAAAATCCTAAAAATGATAGAAAAGGAAATTATATTGACTTTTCCTAACTAACAATGGCCAAGAAAGGCTAAACGCACATTAGGAAAAGCCACTTCAGAAAACTGCATTTTTCACAAAAATACATAAGAAATATATCAGCAGAAAATCCCCTGTCTTGTGGGCAACGTTTGGAGGCCTTCCCGATCTTGAAACAAGGCCTGTGATGGCTCGTTGAAAAGATCTGGATATCTAGTTTCTGAAAATTCTTTGTTTTCCCCAAACTGATCAATGGAAGACTGTGAAAATCTGACCTATGTGAAAAAACCCAGAAATTAGACTTTGCTGATATGCGGGGCAGAGTGTTCAAAAAGTGACTGTTTTTCGCCATTTTGGGGGACCAGATCATCTTCAATTGATCTGAGAATCGCTGATTAGATGCCCTTGAAATTATGGTATCCAATGATACCATTTTCATCTTTTGAGGATGCTTCAAACAAAAATGGCGATGCCCATGAGTTTTAGCAAAAAGCCCAAAAATGTCAAAAAACCAAAACTTGTCGAATTTTGCCCAATTTTGGCGAGCATGACCCTCATGGGTTTTCAGAAGCATGCTGAGAAGCGGAGGCCAAAATTTCAGGCCTTGATATGCCTTTCTTCACTTTTGGTGTCGGGCACCTCTTTTGAGCCTCCTTGAGCTTTTCTTGTGTGGCCTTCAATTTCCATCGGGCGAATTGATTAAGCTTCTTATAGTGCCCGGTAATTTTTCTATGAAGGTCCAAATCTCTATTGGCCTTTTCCAACTTCTTCTCCAAGTGTTCATTTATCCTTTCAAGCCATGCTTCTCTATTGTTTTCTATCTCTTGGGTGAATAAAGTAGTAAGATGAAAATATTGGAAAAGGGCAGCCTCTTCCTCTTTTTGTTTCTCCAAAGCTCTTCTGAGTCCCATGGTCCTTGGCCTCTTTCTCCTTGGCTGATCTTCTTCTTCACTATAATTGAACTCGCCCATGAGTTCTTGTTGGCAATATGATGCTGAGTGTTGTCCTTGATGGCAACCCACTTGATGAAGATGATGGCAACCTACTTGATGAAGTTGTGCTTGATAGAATATCTCTTGATGAACTTGTCAAGTATGTGCTAGATCTATGATGAAAAGAGTATGTCTCAAGGCATACGCAGATTTTTCTAGGATAAGTCGTCTATGCACGCGGGAAATAACGTGCCAAGTCGCGTATGGGCAAAAGCGCTCATAAAGTGAAAAACCAGGGGTAACAACCATGGTATTGACCCATTGTATTGAGTAATGATTCGTCTATGTGACCCCCCCCAGGAATTCCATCGAAAGTAATGTGGTTTTGACCCATGGTATTGATAAAGGGTAAACCTATATAAGGAGAAGAAATTCATTGTGCAAATGGTGTGCATAAGTCTGGGCTTTAATGAATATTTCACTCTAAAGTATATCTGCATGGTGGAACTTTGCTCTTAATTGATAGATCTGATTCTATAATGTATCTATGAACATAATGAAGGTCCAAGATCTATAGATCTTGAAATGGTGAAACTCTTGGATGATCTGAAAAGAAGTGATTAAGACCTGGCGCAAATCTGTTGAAGAAGTTGAAGAAATCTGGGTAAGTTCATAGATCTGGTCTGTTCTGCAAAGTTTATCTTTTATAAATCAATACGCAGGTTCGCTTCACTGAAGGCGCATGTATACACGGATCTATTTCAACAAAAGTGCGTATGACCTGTTAGGGTTTTTCTAAAAATTTTCACGAATGTATACGCGGGTTGTCTTCAGTGAAAGCGTGTATATACACGGGTCCATATAAAGAAAAGAGCGTATGATATCTGAACTGATGGTTGCTCATGGTTGAATGTGTTTCTGCATACTTATTCTGAAGTTTGGGTTATCTCTGATATACTGATTACAGTGGTTTCACTGTTCGGTTTGGAAGCATTGGGCAAAGTATGTTTGTTGATAAGTGAAGGGTTGTGTTGGAGCTGTTTGATCCAGTTTGAAAATTGATGAAACGTGGTCTGCAGTGGATCTGAGGGTTGAAGCCTTCAGTTTGATAATAGAAGCTTTCTGTCAGCTGGTGCTAATATCAAGGGGTAGTAGCTCCCTTCCAGGTGAGACTGGTAAACGAGAGCAAGGGTTGAAGCTCCCTTCCAGGTGAGGCTGGTAAACGAGAGAAGGTTGTAGCCTTCTGTAGGTGGGTGCCTACGTGCTGGTATAAGTCTGCACTAGTACATGATTGTAAGAAGTTTTTCTCTATAATAAAATATTGAAGGCTGAGACAACGGCAGCGGTGGTTTTCTCCCGACTTGGGTTTCCACCTAAAAATCATGGTGTTCATGTGTGATGCTTTTGTGTGATGTTTCATTCTATTATTACTGCACATGTTTACTGCTATATAAACATCTGATGTATGAATAATTGCAAGGATCTAAGTGAAGAATTGATTGTTTATTAATATCTCTGTGCATACGCGAGTTCTGTAAAGGGTATCCGCGTATATACGCGAGTCTGTTTCATTAAAGTAGCGTATGGGTTATTAAAGAATGAAAAAGTAAAAAGATCTGAGTAAATCCTAAATATTGATTCACCCCCCCCTCTCAGTATTTTTCCAACAATTGGTATCAGAGCAGGTCCTTCTGAAAAGGCTTAACCGCTAGAAGGAAGATCAAGCAGGATGAGAAATCACGAGGGAACAACATCTATCAAACCTCCGCTCTTCAACGGAAGCAATTTAATCTTCTGGAAAATAAGGATGAGATCATATCTTCAGTCTATGGGAGCAGATATATGGGCCATTGTTGAACAAGGATATCAATATCCAGCTGCTACACCAATAGATCCAACTGAAAGAAAGAATTATGAATCAAACGCAAAAGCGGTCAATGCTATAACTGGAAGTCTAACTGAAGCAGAATTTGTCAAAGTCATGCAGCTAAATATAGCAAAGGAGATATGGGACAAAATCATCCTAAGCTATGAAGGTGATGCAAAGGTAAAAAGTGCAAAACTTCAATCTCTCAGAATTGAGTATGAAAATTTAAAAATGCATAGTGATGAGAATATTGCTAGTTTCTTTTTACGTGTTGATGATGTTGTAAACCGTATGAGAAATCTGGGAGAAACAATAACCGAATCCACTTTGGTTGAGAAAATTTTGAGATCACTAACGGCCAAGTTTGAGTCAAAATTTTCTGCTCTTGAAGAAAAATAGGACCTTCAAAATCTTACTATGGTGCAACTTCATGGCATATTGACTGCATACGAAATGAGGAGAGGAGGACCATCTGAAGTCAAAGAAGTTGTTTTTAAAGCTTATACAAAAGGGAAAGAATTTCAAAAACCGGAAGGGTCAGGATATATCTCAGAAGAAGATGAGGCAAACTTCGTGAGAAGACTCCAACTAGGAACCGGAAGATTCAAAGGTAAGCTTCCTTTCAAATGTTTTAATTGTGGAAGAGTTGGTCATTATGCTGCAAAATGTCCTAAAGAGAAAGAAGTAGCAAGAAGAAATAAGAACCAGTCTAGCACTAAGAAAAGCTACTATACAAATGAAGACAGTGATGGGTTATCTGACAGTGAGGAAGAATGTGAACAAGATCTTAGACTTCTCATGGAATTTGAAAATAATTCTAGAGAAGATAAGGATGCTTTTATGGATGCTCTAGATGACAATGATTTTCTTGATCAAAACAATCAACTCAAAATATGCTTGGAAGAAAGTAAAATAATCATAGAGACTCTGAAAAGGCAGAATGAAGAAGCAAAGAAACATAATGAAAAATTAGAATGTGAAGTAGTAAGTCTAAGAAAAGAACTTGAGAAAGTGAAGACTCTGAATCTTAGATTTGCTAAAGGATCTGAAACCTTAGATGAGATTATCAAGGTTCAACGATCTCCTCTGATTAAGACAGGTCTTGGATATACCGGAGAATCCTCTCAGGCTTCAGCACCAAATTATCTAAAAGCAGCTACAAGTGGTTTACTACATTCAGCCACTCAACAAAGCAATAAAGAATCTTTACAGGTAAAGCATGATCATCACAATACAAGGAACACTAACAGGGATATCTCTCAAAGAAGCAACAATCAACAGGTAAATTCAACTAGAATATTTCATGATCGCAGAAATTTCTACTTCAATGGACAATGTTTCTCATGTCACAATTTTGGTCATAAAGTTGTTCAATATGTTGCATATAAAACCATCATGACAAGAGAAGCAAGAAAGAAAAGGATGGATATTGAACCAAAAAAGAACACCTATAACAACTTTTCTCCTCTTCAAAATGAAGTTGAATGTGCTTATTGCAATAAATTTGGCCATGAATAATCTGAATGCAGGAGCAAAGTCCAGCCAAAACAACTTTTTCCTTCAAGTTCCAAAGTATGGAAAAAGAAGGAATTACAGGTTGAAAATTGTGGGATAGCGTTATTTGCAGAAGGTGAAGAAAATCAATGGTACATTGATAGTGGGTGCTCAAGACACATGACAGGTGACAAAAGCAAACTTCTTTCATATAATGCTCTAGAAAAGGAAAAGAAAGTTACATTTGGAAATGATAATCCTGTTGTAATTAAAGGAAAAGGGTCTGTATTTCTAAAAGAAAAGGTGAAGGCTAATGATGTCATGTATGTGGATGGATTAAGGCATAACCTGTTAAGTGTAAGTCAAATGTGTGATCAAGGTACAGAAGTTGTCTTCGGTTCAAAAGAATGTGTGGTTCGTGATCTGGATACAGGTAGAGCTATTATAAAAGGGAAAAGAACTCCAAGCAACCTATATGTATTGAAGAACTGCAAAGATTAATCTTACTTGAGCAAATCTTCAAAAAATTGGCTATGGCATAGAAGGCTGGGGCATCTAAGCTT